>JBBMOI010000015.1:2905000-3022500 GCA_038088405.1 Porites divaricata | reverse complement strand
AAGTCACAGCGCCAAACCCAGAGAGCGGCAGAAGGCTGAAAGAGGGATAACCAAATGGATGTCGGAGCATATTTTGCGAGAAACCGGAATACTTGTGCCTGTCGGCTCAGGTACGATTGATTACCAAAAGAAATTGAGGGTCAGAATTTTAACACAAGCATGGGAGGGAAGGCGGTAAATTCTAATAGAAAACCGCTGCTCTCATCTGTTCAGTCTTTTATATATAAATGTCTCGTTTCAAAGTAAAGCGTTGTGGCTGGTTTTTAATTTACAGGTGTGTGCTGCAACTGTAGAATTGCTCTTACAGCAACTGGAAGTGTGGCGACGCCTTCCGAAACTGAGATTGCTTCTAGGATGGGTGCTATAACTTTGGTATGTTCATGTGTGCAATTTGTCGTGGCTGAACAGTTTCTCTCGGCGCGCGCTAAGACATTTCACTTGTTTTAAATGTTTCCGCGCGCGCCAAAGACTGACAGAAAATGAAAATCCCGGAGTTTTTGCACGTTGAACTGCTTTATCCCTCTACTGTTACAATTTTTTGTCACGTTAGGATATGCAGCTAATGGGATTTATAGAAAAAAAGTAAGGACCAGCCGAGCAAAATGGCTAGAGGGTATCTGTAGAAATTCACTTTGATTTCGTTGCTTTTGTCATATCGCGTGACCCCAGCGCGTATATGCATGCTATATGCTATATGCATGTCCAGAAGAAGGCTGCACGAAATCATATCAGAGGTTCTCGGCACTGCAGAAACACTTAGATTGCGGCCAGCACGTCCGTGCGCTAGAAAGTGAAACTATGCTCGACAAAGCTGTCCGCGGATATGCAGCGAGACTTGAAGGCCAGTTCGTAAGTGTGCCACAGTTTGGAGAGGACACCATAAGTGCAGATGTTCCAGCTCCACAGTCGGGATTGCAGATGGGCTGGGCTCTCAGACTGACCCAGACAAGCATAGCAAGATTCTCGGACAAGCAAAAAGAGTACTTGACAAACAGATTCCTGATCGGAGAAAAGACAGGCCAGAAGGCGAATCCAGTGCACGTCGCAAGGTCAATGATGACAACCAGAGGTAAGATCGGCAAGCGAATGTTTTCTAGTGCGGAATTTCTCACGGCTAAACAAATAACGAGCTTCGTTCCGCGTTTAGCCGCCAAGCGGAACCTGAGCGCCCATTCGCATGTGCCGGTTGTCTCTGATGAGGAAGAGGAAGATGGCGAAGCAGTAAATATTGAGACAGCGTTCGGTGAGCTAAGGGATCATGTGATGGCTAGTGTACAACCTACCAATCCGATCTGTTTCCAGAGTTATAACCTTTGTCATATGATGTCCAATTCCAAGCTCTCATCATTTTCTATTACCATGCTGAAGGATATCTGCGAGTACTTTCTTATCGACGCAGAAGACACTAAAGGAAAGCACCGTATATTTCGAGACTTGAAAACTTCCTGAAACAGTGTTCCTGTTTTCAAAGATAAACTGTATACACGCATAGTGAACAAACGTGTCGCAGAATTATCGTAACTGGGCGTGCTCGCGTACTCTCGCATCCATAGCTACCTCGCTGCCTGCCGACCATAGGGGGAGGCTCTAGTAACAGCCATGAATTGGTTGTTGTGGGCTAAAGCAATTCAGAAACACAAATCGATCACCGTAGAGTACGGATGAGTGCACGTTGAGAAGGTTGCCAGCAGGGCTTCCCCTAATAAGTTAGAAGCGAGGGAGCCTTGAAAACGAGAAGCATCCGCGCAAAGACATTTGATGTGTTGCATGCGCCTGCGCGAGTTACAGTCAAACATGGATTTGCGACCCATTTTTTTGTTTCCTTTGTTGGTCGTGAGGAGCAACAAATCGGGAAGAAGGCGCGTTTTATAAGTGACGGAACAACAGAAACCCGAGATTCCAAACGCAACGCCGCGAAACAGTACTTAATATGATTCCAGCATGCCCCAGATTGTCCGGGGGTTGTTATAATGAGACAGTCCCTTTCTCGGTAAACGTATGTCTTAGACCCTGGACAAACTTCTCTAGAATATGCCCACATTTTTTGGGTTAACGAGGAAAACTATTGCGTAACGGTATGTGGTTAATCCAATATTACCTTCGGAGTAAATGTGCGCTTGTGCCGGTTCTCCGTTGTCACCGCATCTTTATACTTGAATAACGTTTTGAGAGACATTTGCCCTCGTTTACACGGGATCGTAAGTGTTTTGAGAGCGTTGGGCGCCTCGAGAACACTGTTCTGTTTTGTTCTATGCTAGAGGAGACAGCGGGAACGCAAGACATTATTGTAAAGCTTACAAAGCCCAACAATGTTAGCGCATGTTTGCAAAGGTGTTTTTTGTCACTAAACGTGCCTGATCCAGGCCTTTTACTATCGGATTTTATGTGCCGATAACAGTACAAAGGCATAAGAGCCTTAACTTATGCAAAAAAACAATGGGAAAGAAGTGGACATAAGGGGAGGGAGAAAGGAGTTATTTAGTGGCTGGTCGCACCTAGTTGAGAAAGCCTAGAAGATTTTTAAACCGACCACCCAATTCATCCTAGCTTTTAAGAAATGACCCCACTCACCATACATTTTTACATATTTACTGTGAAAGTGATCCCCCACCCCCTCAGTATGGATAATAAGAGCTAGAAATCGTGCAAAAAGGATAAGATCGGTGTTTACTGTTAATGGCTGTTGCATTAAATTTCAATTCATGCTCTTTCAATGAATTGATTAAAACCTCTCCCAGGTGACGCTTCCACATGTGGAAACGACCCCTTCCCGCCCCCATGACCAACTGACGCCTAACCAACTCACCATCCCCATCTCATCCCCTGCCCTCCCTGGTATCGACCCACCCTTAGATGTGGATGCTTCGAAAACTTCTTACACTCTTGTGAAGGTATGCTTTGTCAAAAGTTTAACCAAAGCTAGTTTAAGTTTATACTATCAAACTGCTAAAATACACGAAAACATTTCCGCTGATGCTATTTTTTGCCGGAGACAATCGTTAATACTGCCTGGTCACGCAATGAAAGGTCCCGGATTTTACTACCGAACCGTCGCCGCCGGGCTTGATACAAAGAATCGAAATTGCGCTGGGATGTTTTCCTATTTTAACAGAGGTAAGGGACTGCAAAGTTTATTCATTTAAGAATCAACACTCGAGCGAGAATTATTTCTTGATGTTATTCTGATTTCGCAGTCACGGAAAACAGACCCAGCCTCAGGGTCCGCTCTCAAAACTAGAAGATCTGTAGAATAGAAATCACACATTGAACGGTCTCTCGTTTGGAAGATTGCTCGACTTTCATTAAAACAGGTAGATATGAAAATAATCTCGTCAGTTTTTACTTCAAATGAGCTTAAATTGGCGTTTAAAACTAGCGTGACTTGCACTTATTGATTGACCCCAGAGTCAATTAGCAGTTGTTTGGGGCAAAATAACCTCAAAATAATCAATCTATTTTTGAGGCGTTCGCAAGAACACCAGACTGATTTTCAGATATAGTTCAAGTACTATCTCTCTTTGGGTAGTAACCGGGATTTGGGGTCATTTGGAGAATTCCCCCATATAGAAAATTCGATTTTGGTTTTAGCGGTAAATTGTTGTATTTGTAAGCATTATGCAAATTACGTATCAGAATTGTGCTCGTTCGGTGATATTTTCCTCTCGAAATTGAAAAATGTGCCGTTTTGAAGTTGCTAGATATCTGTTCTGTGAAATTTGAGTGTAAGATTGCCAATATATTCGCTCGTTTATGAAAGTCAGCTCAATTCTGTCACTGGGCTTAGTATTTTGCCGTGTTCGGAGTCTGATTTTAGGCCCGCGGACCGTTGAAATCGAAAATTTCAAATATTTCCCAAACTCGGCCGCATTTTGAAATTTAAACACCAGAAGTGTTATAAACTGATTAAAACCTTATTATAAACCGAAAATGAGGGTGGGTTAGGTTTTGAACTGTGGCCGCGATTTGGCGATTTTGCTCGATTCTTCTGTGCATTCGCTCTTAAAAACAATAAAAAATCATTCAAAGGCCGATTTAAAGCCTTTTTCTGACGCCGGGTTGTAAGTTAGTGGTCCCTAGAAGTATTTCAGCGAGTCCAAATTCTAAATGACGCAAATTTTGGAACATTTATTTAGTAATGTGACTCTCTGAAGTTTCAAACTTGTGTCATCTCAGTCTAGAAGTGTTTAAGTTGAGTGAACTGCTGCAAAAAAGTGCCTGGTTAAGGCTTACATAACAACTTAACTAGTTAATTAGCAAAACACTGCATTTTTTGCGGTCTGATAAACGGCAGGATTTCGCATGGAATAGACAACAAACTGATTGAAACATAACCCTACACGAATTATCACCTTCTTATCTACAAAAATCGGCCTATGGTTCTAAGCCAAGAGCCCGCTGACACTATTGTTGGTTTTCACATGACGTCACTAAGATTCAAACTAAAAAACTATCCATCCTACCGAGATTTTACTTTCACGATGCATTAGAGCAGCTAAAAACTAATTTTCATACAAATTTTCGCTTCAAAAGGGTTCTTGGTTTTGTGATAGAGGACGCTTGAATTTCTAAGTTTTTGCGTGACGCGGCATTTACATGACGGCCAAGAGAGCTGTCATGTAGGTTTAAAAAATGACTTATTTCAGGAGATTTTGCTATTTAAACAGTTCATGTATTAGAAAGAGCATTACTTTAATGTTTTCTGAGTTTCTCGAGGAATAAATTCACGCTTTTGTAGCAAAACTCGGTAACAGATGTTTCTGTTGGTTTCCGTCCGCCATGTTGGAGCTCATCCAGCTGAGCACCAGCATGGCGTCTCCATACAAATCTCTATAAATTTGGGCAAAACATTTCTTCGGATAGCTCGTATACGAAATATTTCTCTTACCTGCATCTTGGCGAGGGTCTTTGTATATGTACCTCCTTTCATTTCCCAGATTCTGGACTTTATCTATTAGACGGTTTTGATTTTTATTTTGATCTATTTTGAATGGCGTGACACTGAAAACCAGCAATAGACCTAGATCCCGTTCTCCTGAGTCGAGAATTGGTTTTCCAAGCACAGGAAGACATTTTACAATGCCAACATAATTTGCCAAGGCTTTTAAATTATGTAAATTATACTCGCTAATGCGAAAACAGCCTTTGAACGACGACTACGAGATTGATATTAATCCAATCTCCGAAATGACGTTTCGCAAATAACACAATCACACTTCTGACACTTTCTAATAGCTTCAGTTAAAATAATTTCTCAAGGCATAAGAGGTGAGTAGGAACATGGGAAGATCTTTGCACGGAAAAGTTTACTTTCATTTAGTGCTATTGTTCAGCCTGAAAAGTCTAATGAATATCCGGGAGAAAACAAGTTCGAATTTTCCATTCGATGCAACGCTTGGTGGGCTGATATTACTTCCTCTACAAAAATGTTTACTATGCATGTCTGTAGGTTAAAAAATAAAAGTGAACTACAACGAAGAGAATGGACTCAGTTTTGCGCAACTTTCTCGTATTTTACAGAAGCCAGTTTGCTACTTTTATCATTTTCCTGTACAGCATGTCCAATTTCTGAACAATATGAAGCAATCAACCGGTCTAAAATTAGGGTGACATTTAAAAGGTTTATTTCTGATACGGTTACACATGGCTATTCCAAAAAGCCTCATGCTCGTTATACGTGCGCATATGTTGATGTTGCAGCCAAAATGGAGGAACCCAGCAGTCTGAGGGCTACACAAGTTTCCCACTACCAACTCACTAAGCTTTCAAAAGCGCTTGGGTCAAACTGGAGAAAGCTCGGTAATTTCCTTGGAGTTTCTGAGCAACAACTCGAGTATATTAACAAAAGGAATAAACGTCAAAGTAATAAAGGAAAGGACATGCTTGATGGGTGGAAGAGAACAGGTGGTGATGCTGCAACGTTGGAGGCCTTACAGGAAGCACTGGAGAAGGCAGAAATGGATGATCTGTTGCCGGATGTAGTTGCAGGTACACATTCTTATGATCGCAAAAAGTAAGCAAGCGGTTAGGCATGGGACTATGCACACCATACCACGAAAGTTAGCTCAATTCCTAAAATATAATCATTTTCATTATCGAATTTTGAGAGGTAGCAATCACAATCCTTTACTGATCAGCAGCTGACGTGAAATCAGTTGAAAACAGTAGGTGTTATTTCTGAAGAAACCTAGATGCTACCTCGGATTAGGAGTGACAGGGGCACCCAATAGATCTGTTCCTCAAAAAATCTTTTCTTCAGACAAATTCTTGCTGGCTGGCAACACCCATTTTTTCTACGCCCCCCCCCCCCCCCCCTCCCACCCCTCCCCCACCCAACTGAAGGTTTTAATTTTGTCTGTGGCCACACCCAAACTGGCCACAGGTGTTTGGAGATAAGTCTGCTAAAAACAAGTTGTAGGTACACCTCGCTGGCTTGGAACTCTTCCATCAGTCTTGCTGATAGTGAAGAACAGATAAATTTTGTCCAGCAATCTCCCAAATTGCTAAAATGGCTTCATAAATCTTTTTTCATGCTTTGTTCTTGTTTTTAACTTTTTTTCGCTATTTTTTTCCCGTTGGGTGCCCCTTTAGTGAAACAATTAAAACAAAATTTAGTTTTATCATGAATTAAGTTTTTAGAAAAGTAAATTTGACGCGGTGTTACAAGAAGACAGGAATAAGTTATCTTTTGTTTGCTTATTGCAGACGAGTCCTACGGGGAGTACGCATTCTTATGATAGTGAAGTTAGTATGGGTAATCACATGATTTCGAGTGCAAATTTGGAATAAATTGACAGCAAAGTGCACTCACCCTTCGGGCTAGTGCACTTTGTGGTCTTTAAAAAATTTACTAGTGCTTATTTGTACAGGTAATTACGTGATTTCGAGTGCAATTTGGAATAAATAAGAACGATAAAATTTTATCAAAGACTAACAAAATTGCACGAGCCCGTAGTCCTTATTTATTCCAAATTGCACGAGAAAAATCATGTGATTACTTATTACTAATATTCATGAAAAAATTGCGAGATAGCTTTAAAATCACTTTGATAAGGAGTCAACACGCGTAAACTACGTGCAAAAATAAATTATTGTCGATGTTTTTAAAGTTTGCAAGCTGCAGAAACGGGCTGAACAGTTCATGGAATTGTTCAATGTGCTTGAATTAAAGATTCTGGGTTATTACCTTTCGCTTTGTCCTCCAACACCTCTTTGGACGAACTAAATTCTCGGTCACATACAATGGACAGTGTGCAGGCTTTGTTCCTCAATTGTCTATCAAGCGATGCCATCATTACTTTAAGGCTTTCTTGTTCATAATCTTCAAACTTTGTCAAATTCAAACGTTTTTCAGACCAATGCTTTCAAAATCATTCAGCTAAGAACTTGGAAATGTGCAAGGATTGATTTTATATGGTCACCAGCCTGTTAAAGATAACTCGGTTTACAATAATCAGCAAAAGTATAAGACAGTGTTTTTAAATTCATCTTCCATTATGAGAGCTAGGCGTATACAAGAAGCGTTTACAAGAAGCATAGTGCTGTTTTGAAATCAGGAGAACGCTTCGCGCAGCCAAAGATGAAAGGCACTTACTAAGGTTTTTTAACGACTGTTCATCATTGTCTGTTTCTGAGATCCCATCATAGCTGGATTCATCGAGAATATGTTTGAGATTTAAGAGGCTGTCTCAGTAAAAACCGCCCAATCAATTTTGCGTGAAAAATAATTTTGCCTGAATCTGGCGAGTGAAAGGCTTCATCGAGACTATAACTAAAATAGGTTTGCTTTGATTCACAATAATTTTCTGGCCGCGCTGGGGGGCGCCGAGTACCGCTACGGTCATTTTGCACGTCTTGAAAACTGAAAATTTGGCATTTTTTGTGGCGCTGTACAATGTTTGATTTGCACCATCTACCAATGAATTTTATACCTATTTATAGATAAACATCTCTGGTTTTTCCTGAAAGTATTAAATAGTTATCCGCTAACTTTAGCTGGAAAGACGAAATCAAGCAAAATATGACCCCAACTAATTGTCTTGGAGCGAAAGGCCAAAAATGACCCTGTTTTAAAAGCTTATTTGAGACTTTTGAGACATACTAGTTAAAAGCTCTAGACTAAATAGGCGCAAAGATAGACCATCTGTTATTAAGACAAAACCCCATGTACGATTTTAGTATTTTAAAAGTTATGACCGTTTGTATCAACGCGTATGTGAGCTAATACGATATTTTCAGATTTAGCGTAACGGATCTATCTCAAGCAGATTTTGTCAAAAGTAAGGCTTACCTAATTCATTACTGGCACTGACTCACAAATTGAGCCATACTCCAATCCCTGAGATGCCGGACTCCATAAAATTCCAGTAAATGTGCTTTAGAAACTGCTGGTATGCGGCCATTTTTGAATCCCACGCTAACAATCCGAAGCTCAAAACAGATGAAACTGTGTCACGTTTCGAGCTAAATAGCTCGGTAAAACAACCATTCACAGGTGAAAGTTTGCTCCAGAATCATAAAATCGACTAGGTAGGTTTCATTTTTGATCAGAAAATTGGCATTTTAGAGCTACAACCTCAAATAAACCTTCTATTCAACCGCTTATGCAGGTTGATACGAAAACCGGAAATTTTGAAACCCGGAAATAAGGAAAACTGGAAATGCGGAAATCCGGATCATCCGGAAATCGGCAAATCTGAAATCAATCACAAGCTGAAAGCAATTCCAACAATTAGAGACAGCTGCTTTCGTTTAGGGTTTCTTTTCGACGTTGAGACACGTAAACGATAAAACCTTCCAAACCGGCGTAGCTGTTTGATTTTCGCTGAACTGAAACACAGTTCCACGATCGATTGCGTTTGGCAAATAGGCTCCATAAGAAACAGTAAATATCATTAACCGGTTACAAACATGCTATGTGCGCAAACATATCACACTTGTGACTAATACTTTACAGAAGCTGGCTATATCGAAACTGAATGTGTCGAGATCTAGGAAACCGAGCCAGCTTGGTTGTCTGGGCTTATTAGTATAGAGACCCTTGAAAATCGCTTGTTAAAAGCGGGTCAATAGTCCCGGCCGCTGAGTAAGTTTATAAGAAACCGATCATTACTTAGAGGGGGGAGGCAAAGGCCTTATGTTAATTGGAGGAAAGCCGTCTTGAAATTTTACTTATCCTCTTAAAACAGGAACGCTGTTGTTCACTGAGGGGTTTTGTGTTACGAGCTTGGAGGGCTTATACATGGAGGGGCTTATTTTCGGAATTTTACGGTAGTTTCAACATGGGATTCAAATATGGCCACATATCAGCAGTTTCAAATGCGCAGTTACTAGAATTTTGAATAAAATATTGGTCAATTTTTGATTCAGTGCCAGTAATGAATTACGTAAAGTTTGGGAGGAGGTGGAGGAGGAAAATCTAGTTACTGTTGTAAAAATAGTCAAAAGGACAGGAGACGATTAAGGAAGAGGATCAGTAAAATTTCAAGACGGCTTTCCTCCCATTCACTCAAGCCTTTCCCTCCCCCCTCTAAGTAATGATCGGTTTCTTATAAACTTACACAGCGGCCGGGACTATTTACTCGCTTTTAACAAGCGATTTTCAAGGGTCTCTATACTAATAAGCCCAGACAACCGAGCTGGCCAAGTCAAGTCAAGGCAAATTTTATTTAAACTCACAAACAGAATAATTAATTTTACAAATCAGTGCTTCAAAATATAAAGAAAAAAGAAAAATCAAGAGATTGCGAAGGAAAAGAAATTTCAATTGTAGGTTCATTGTGGAGAGTTTGGGACACCTAAATAGTTCATGGAACTAACCGAGTAGGCGACCGAAACAAGAATATGAGTAGAAGGAATATAGATACAAAATAGTTGTTTTAGATAAAAAAGTATTACTTCATCAATTAAATAGTAGTTAAAGATAATATAGTCGTAAAACATTAATTAAGAATCAATAATAGAATTATAACTATCAATCACAGAATTCTTGATATATCGACGAAAACTGGAAAATGGCTCAATTTTCTTCACATTAATAGATGAAGATTTCCAAAGTTTTGGACCAGTGTAATTGAGAGAACGGATGCCGTATTGAGTTGTATGAACGGATTTAACAAACAGATTATCAACCTGTGATTGACGAGTATTATAAGAATGAATTGAAGAAACTGGGCTAAAATAATTAACAAAACAAGAAGGGCTTAGTTTATGGTACCATTGATAAACAAAAGAGAGAATTTCAAGATGAATTACATCAGAGAATTTTAAGAGTCTGAGAGACTTCAGCAATGGCTCAGAATGAGATCTAGGGTCGGAAAAAGTCATTAATCTGACAACTCGTTTTTGCAGAGTAGTTACTGGTTTTAGGTAGGTTGGGTATGTGAGACCCCAAACTTGGATACCATAAGTAAGAAGGGGGTAAATAAGGGAATAGTAAAGCATAATAAGTACATCAACATAGCATAGTACCTTAATTTGGAAAATATGCCTACAGTTTTCGATAGTTTTAAGCAGAGTTCATTAATATGATTTTTCCAAGTCAAGTTTGAGTCAAGAGTGACACCTAAGTATTTGACCATGGAAACTTCTTGGATGTTCACACCATCAATTATTAGATTTAATAACTTGTATGGTTTAAGTCTTTTAGAATGGAAAAGAGCAAAATTAGTTTTCAAAATACTGAGAGCTAGTCTATTAGACTTCATCCACTCAGCCACTGCATGCAGCTCTTGATTTAAGATTAGTTCAAGATCATTAAGGTTTTTATGTGAACAATATATATTTGTGTGATCAGCATATAAGTTAAAACTAAGCAGTTTCGAGGTGTTCGGTCCAAGAATGGATCCCTGAGGTACACCACAAGTGATAGAAAGAGAATCAGAATTATGACCATTTATACATACAAATTGTTCCCTATTGACAAATACGAATGAAACCAGTCATAGGCTTTACCTCTTCCTCCGTAATGATTCAGTTTTGATAAAAGAATGGAATGATTAACTGTATCAAATGCCTTTTTTAGATCAATAAAAATGCCACAGCCAAACTCATTGTTGTCAATTGAGTTACGGATTGATTCAGTAATTTGTATCAGTGCATGATTTGTCGAGCACTTTTGTCTAAAGCCAAATTGAAGTGGATAAAGATTCAAGATAGCCATAAAGGCGCTTAAACATAGCCTTTTCAAAAATTTTACTAAAAATAGATAGAACTGATATTGGCCTATAGTTATCTTTGTCTTGCCTGGAACCTTTCTTAAAAACTGGGGTAACTTTTGCCAATTTAAGTTTCCTGGGAAAAATACCACAGAGAATAGAATCATTAATTAGGGATGAAATAAGTGGGGAAATATGAGTCTTGGCTCGGTTTCCTAGATCTCGACACATTCAGTTTCGATATATAGCCAGCTTCTGTAAAGTATTAGTCACAAGTGTGATATGTTTGCGCACATAACATGTTTGTAACCGGATAATGATGTTTACTGTTTCTTATGGAGCCTATTTGCCAAACACAATCGATCGTGGAACTGCGTTTCAGTTCAGTGAAAATTAAACAGCTACGCCGGTTTGGAATGTTTTAACTTTTAGGTGTCTCAAGGTCGAAAAAAGCCCTAAACGAAAGCAGCCGTCTCTAATTGTTGGAATTGCCTTCGGCTTGTGATTGATTTCAGATTTGCCGATTTTCGGATGATCCGGATTTCCGCCTTTCAACATTTCCGGTTTTCGTGCCAACCTGCATTTGATCTTGCAGAACCGGTTGAATATATAAAAGGTTTATTCAAGGTTGTAGCTCTGAAATCTCAATTTTCTGATCCAACATAAAACCTGCGTAGTTGATTTTATGATTCTGGAGCAAACTTTCACCTGTGAATGGTTGTTTTACCGAGCTATTTAGCTCGAAACGTGACACAGTTTCATCTGTTTTGAGCTTCGGATTGTTAGCGTGGGATTCAAAAATGGCCGCACACAGCAGTTTCTAAAGCACATTTACTGGAATTTTATGGAGTCCGGCATCTCAGGGATTGGAGTATGGCTCAATTTGTGAGTCAGTGCCAGTAATGAATTAGGTAAGCCTTACTTTTGACAAAATCCGTTACGCTAAATCTGAAAATATCGTATTAGCTCACATACGCGTTAATACAAACGGTCATAACTTTTAAAATACTAAAATCGTACATGGGGTTTTGTTTTAATAACAGATGGTCTATCTTTGCGTCTATTTAGTCTAGAGTTTTTAACTAGTATGTCCCAAAAGTCTCAAATAAGCTTTTAAAACAGGGTCATTTTTGGCCTTTCGCTCCAAGACAATTAGTTGGGGTCATATTTTGCTTGATTTCGTCTTTTCAGCTAAAGTTAGCGGATAACTATTTAATACTTTCAGGAAAAACTAGAGATGTTTATCTATAAATAGGTATAAAATTCATTGGTAGATGGTGCAAATCAAACATTGTACAGCGCCACAAAAAATGCGAAATTTTCAGTTTTCAAGACCTGCAAAATGACCGTGGCGGTACAAAATACTCGGCGCCCCCCAGCGCGGCCAGAAAATTATTGTGAATCAAAGCAAACCTATTTTAGTTATAGTCTCGATAAAGCCTTTCACTCGCTAGGGTTTAAGACAAAATTATTTTTCACGCGAAATTGAGTGGGCGGTTTTTACTGAGACAGCCTCTTAAAACCCGAAAAATAAAGGAGGTAATTTGTTTTCTTTCCACTTTGCCATCGATGGGTGAGTGGAGCCACAGTTGTTGTGATGTCGGAAACTGCCAGTATTAATATAATATTTGCTTTTTCTCAGCGCTGGGTTTTCATTATTTCATTTGGCCTACTGCAAGAGTCCTCGTAGCTCTTCTTCGTCGGCTTCATCGTAGTCGTTAAAGAAATTTATACCTCTGTGGCCTGTGACGTTGGCGATATGTTCTGAAATTACAATCTTTGCTTTCTTCAGCTTCGAACCTGACTGTTTTTTTTTTTTTTTGCACAATGATTCATTAACTTTTTTCTCACTTTCTTTAAGGCTAGTACCGGCTACGGATACTTTCATTATGTTAGTTATGGTATTTTCGCCCATTGGCTTAGTTTGGACCAGATGTTTAAATTTTCGGTTTCGTTTGCTATTGAGATAGAAAAAACAGACCATCCCATGGATGTTTTTTTACAATAGAGGTCTCCGCTCCAAAAAAGACTGAAAGAGAGCAACCGGACACCTTTCTCCTCCAAGAAATAACGTACGTGACTTAAAATCCATGTTGTTATCTTGGAAAAGTTGTATCCTTGTTCATTTAAATGCCTGAAAAGTGTAGCTTCATGGTTTGCGTGTGGTTGCAACCATTTTTGTTTTTTTGTTTTATTACTTTAGCGTAGTCTGTTGTAAGTAGCTTGTTTTTCTAGTTTCTCTGGCTCATTTTCCTCGATTTTTGTTGACAGTATTGTTCTCTTAGCAACGCATTTTCAATACATTTATCTTTTTACTGTGTTCGGGTTTTTGGAATATTTTTTTTACTTTCTATTGTTGTTTTGCGTACAAAATTAAATCCCATCGTCGTCTTCTGAAAACCATGGCCATTTTATAGAATTTTGTTGTTAAAACAGCTCTAATCTGATTGGTTCTTGGTGGTTTCTTTTGTGTTTTCAGCCAATCACAATTGAGTAATTTTTTCGTGTAAATTATTAACACAAATACACAACTAATTAATTAGAAATAATGTGCACGGTAATTTTTCTGGCTAATATAAATACGTTCCCCCTTGTAGCCTTTTACCCTCGTTTTATGCTAAAATTATATACACACTATCGCACGATTACGCTAAATTAGGATTATCGATGTGGAACCACGGGGCTGTAAGAAGTCACGTTCTAATTGCCAAATATAACTTTGCGAGGCTCACGAATTTTATCCCATAGTCGCAAGTCATGCCCAGATTGTTGGAAATCTTACGACCGGTAGCCTTCTTTGCTATTAGTTGTTGGGTGGTTTCAATATTGCCAGGGTTAGAACTCAGGTTCTTTAAGAGACAGGAGCTCGTTAATGAGTATCGTGTAGTACTCACTCGCTTGAAAGATTCCGCGTCATCCTCTTTCGTCATTGCAGGCAAACCAGTTTCCTACTTATTACTTGATGGCCTTGCAGAAGGTCTTGATACAAACTGGATAGAGCTTGGCAAAATCCTTGGCTTTTCCAAGAAAAAACTACATAAAATAGACATGAAGAATGAATGTTTACGTGATAAAGGAATGACGATGCTTGTTGGGTGGAAGAAGAGACGCGGTGATGATGCTACAGTAGGGGTATTACAAAGTGCTCTGATGGAGTTAGGAATGATGGATATGTTGGAACTTGATGCAGGTACGAATTATTATCGTGATACTTAAAGCTTGAATTTGCTATAATTACCAGCAGTTATTATTACAAACTTGATGTCCATTTTTTTAGGCCAAGCTGACCCCGTAGCTAAATATTGTGGAAGGGCAAAAACGATTCGAAAACGACAAGAGATGAGTTATTTTTTCTTAACTCCGCAAAACAATACGGATACGTGTGGACGGCTCCTTAGCTTCCTATGAAGCGTTTTCACATGATGTCACAGAGGTCATATTGGTGAACCAAGAACAATGAAACTGCTGCCGTGTTAGTTCACCAAGACGGTCCTTTGGAATTTGAATACCTCTCTCATGTAAAAACTTTCTTTTCTTCCAAGAAATTAAAATTCCTTTCATTAGTTTATTCCAGTTTAAACAGGGCTGTAGATACGTATTTATTCAAGTATCTAAGTGACCGAATAATTATACCTGGAGTTTTGAAAACCGGGTTAGCAAAAAAATTAAATGATTCCACTATTTAGCAATTAAAAACAATAAAAAATCATTAAAAGGCCGATTTAAAGCCTTTTTCTGACGCCGGGTTGTAAGTTAGTGGTCCCTAGAAGTATTTCAGCGAGTCCAGATTCTAAATGACGCAAATTTTGGAACATTTATTCAGTAATGTGACTCTGCGAAGTTTCAAAATTGTGTCATCTCAGTCTAGAAGTGTTTAAGTTGAGTGAACTGCTGCAAAAAAAGTGCCTGGTTAAGGCTTACATAGCAACTTAACTAGTTAATTAGCAAAACACTGCTTTTTTGCGGTCCGATAAACGGCAGGATTTCGTATGGAATAGACAACAAACTGATTGAAACATAACCCTACACGAATTATCGCCTTCTTATCTACAAAAATGGGCCTATGGTTCAAAGCCAAGAGCCCGCTGAAACTATAGACCTAGATCCCGTTTTCCTGATTCTAGAATTGGTTTTCCAAGGCACAATCAGCTAAGCTAATCACCGACGAAAAGTTTTTATGGCTGGTACAGAATATTCTGCTGCAAGAGCTGAACCACACGATCACATACCTGAATTCTGCCTGTCAACACCATGCAGAAATTGCACAATTATATTTTTCATCAAAATATCATCAAAAAACTCGGAAAAACGTAGCCCATTTAACAATTAGTCGCCGAAGGCGACTAATTGTTTTAGTGTAAGTACATTGATGATTATTCTAGAAAATAAAAGTATTGATCAATTTCCTACTCCGAAACATCAAAAAATCTGTCTGCAATTTTGAAAACTGCTAGCCTTCAATGTTATAATCACCGCGCTATGATTATAGCGGGATAACGCGAAGCTCCTAGCCAATCACAGCGCTCTATTTTCGATAATCATCAATGCAATTATACTAATGGCAGGACTATTCTCTTACATTCGTCGTAAGTTCCCGGATGTAGAGTCACACGGTGGGCAGACCAGCATGGACCTTGTTTTCACAGAAGACCTTAGAAAATAATGACCTCAATCAGGTTGTTGCGTCCAGCGGTTTTAGTGAAAATAAGGGTTTGTGTGGGGTGCTCAGTCTCGCGGGCTCATAAAACCTGATCTCCTTTATTCTTAGGGATTTTACTCGTGTTTTCACACCAGAAAAAATAAAATAAAAAAAAACCAGCCAAGATTTACGTCTACTTTCGAGTTCCCACTAACTTTGCAATGCATGCAAGGAAAGGGACGTATAAACCTAGGCCTTAAAGAAAGATTGAAATGGGATCTTGAAAAGCCGACGCAAATAATTTTCAAATTACCGCAAAACGTACAGCAAAAATTAGGCTCATCACAAGATGTCTAGAAAATCGAAAGTGAAGTGGACGGACCAAATGAACGAGGACCTGCTTGAATGCAAAAGAAAGGCACAGGAGCTAATAAAATCCAGCGGAGCCCCAGTTAATGCGAATGGAAGGAAAAAAGGATACACAGAGATTATGAAAAACCTATGGGCCGCTAAAGGATATGGAGACCTTGGACTAAAACCTCAAAATTTGCGGGACCAAGCATCAAGACTTGAAAAAATTCAAGGAAGGTCAGCGGACAACACCTCGGGTGACTCGAGGGCGATGTCAGGAATTGATGAATCTATGTTTGGTGTCGGAACTCAGTCTGCTTCTTATATTGATCATTCAGACAGCTCAGATTTATTTACTTTGGATTTTCAAGATGCTGGAAGTGATGAATCACGATATGCTAATTCACAAGAAATAGCGAGCGATTTGAATATGACCAGTACCAGTATGGAAATCCCAGGAGGCGCAGAGATAATGAAGCAGATAGAGCAGAACGATCTAGACAATGTCAGTGTACTGGGGTGTCTGCCAGAGCACAATGTTGTTGATAAGCCATCAATGATCACTTGGGGCACACGGAGTGATGGCAGTCTCATTGTTATACCAACCTCCATCATAACAGATGCTTACAATGAGATTGTTACATGGAGAAAGAATGTTTTTCTGGTGCCATGTGGTAAAACCGGAAAGGAATTTATTGATCAGGTTACATCGCACATTAATGACTGCAACTCTGATCAACAGCACATATCCTTGAAAGCAACCTTTGTCCTTTTGGCTGTTGCACTTCAAAAGCCAAGCCCGAAATCTAAGACAAAAGACCATCAGGATTTCTTATCTAAGCGCCTTGCGCTCTGGAAGGAAGGGGAAGTTGCTACGCGAAGGCAGAATGCTCCAGGGGCGTATTGGAGAGCTTAAGACATTTGATCAACCGGAAAAATCCAATATATTTGCTAAACTTGTGCTCGAAGGACAGATCAATTCAGCGCTGCGTTTCCTTAGCGAAACATCAACAGGGGGCGTGATGGAGCTAACGGATGACGTCATGGCCCAGTTGAAAGAGAAACATCCAAACCCACAATCAACAACGTTGGGCTCATTTCTCTTCGGGCCGATTAACGATGATATCCCTGAATCGGTGTACTCAGAGATAAATGGTGAGAAGATAAGGGAGGCTGCGTTAAGAACAAAGGGATGAGGGGGACCATGCGGGGTCTACGCTAATGGTTTTAGAAGAATGATGGCTTGCAAATCCTTTAAACAGTCGTCTACAAAACTATGCGAGGCGATAGCCACAATGACAAGGACTCTATGTACGACTTATATCGACCCTGCAACCATAGAGCCAGTGGTGGCAAGCCGATTGATTCCCCTGGATAAAGGTGAAGGTGCAGTGAGGCCTATAGGGGTCAGCGAGGTGCTACGAAGGATTATTGGAAAGTGTGTAATGAACGTTTCTAAGGGAGACGTGGTTGAGGCGAGTGGTTCACTCCAGCTATGCGCAGGTCAAAAGTCCGGCTGCTATACATGCTATGCATGCCATATATGAAGCAGATGACACGGACGCGGTACTGCTCATCGATGCTTCTAATGCATTCAATGCACTTAACAGAGCAACTTCAATGCATAATATCCGGGTTCTCTGCCCTGTAATTGCAGCATACGCCATCAATACTTACAGGAAGTCGGCACGCTTCTTCATTACCGGCGGCAAAGAGATCATGTCAGCTGAAGAAACAACACAGGATGACCCACTTGCTATGGCCCTCTACGCCTTAAGTGTGCAGTCGATGATCACAAGCCTGCAGGCGGCGTCCAGTACTAAACAGTGCTGGTTTGCTGACGATAACTGTGGGGTTGGCTCTGTACTGGAAATCAAGAAATGGTGGGATGTCCTCAACAGCCTTGGCCCAGTCTTTGGCTATTTTCTCAACCCCAAGAAATGTTGGATTATCTCAAAGCCAGATAAAGAGGCAAGCGTGAAAGAAGTGTTCAAGGACACGGCTGTCAATGTGACGGTAGAGGGACAAAAACATCTGAGTGCGGTGATAGGTTCACGGGAACATCTAGAGGGATATGTTAGCGAGAAGGTGACCAACTGGGTCAGCGAGATTACCAAGCTGGCAGAGTTTGCTCTTTCTCAGCCTCAAGCGTGTTATGCTGCTTACTCCTTTGGCCTCAAGCACCGATGGACATATTTTTTGAGACCTTTGCCTGATATTCAAGAATTATTGGAGCCTTTGGAGAATGCCATATCTAAGGTGCTCATCCCTGCAATTACGGAGCATAGGTGCACTCCGCTGGACAGGGACATTCCAGCACTGCCAGTCCGTCTAGGGGGGCTTGGCATAACAAACCCGTGTCTTGACGCAAATCTTGAGCAATCCTTCCCCGTCAAAGTTACCATCCCGCTGGTCCAACAGATCGTGGCTCAATCCCATCAGATGCCGGATGATTCTTTGGTCAAACCACTACAACAGGCAATGAGGAGTGAGAGAGCAACGGTGCTCCAAGACAGGGCAGAGTATATCAGAGGGGTAGCCCTTCAAAAAGTCTAACGGGCACTTGACCTGCTGCGGAAAAAGGGTCATCTGTTTGGCTGACGGTACTCGCCGTTTGTGAAATGGGTTTCAATCTAAATAAGAGAGAGTTCCGCGATGCAATCAAACTGCGCTACGATTGGCCGGTTGTTGATATCCCCTCCACCTGTGTATGCGGTGATGCTTTTACAGTGGACCACACAATGATATGCAAGAGAGGTGGGTTCGTTACCCAACGTCACAATGAGCTGAGGGACTTAAAAGCCGAACTCCTGAATATGGTTTGTACCGATGTTGAGCTTGAGCCTGTCTTGCAAGATATCTCGGGTGAACAGCTGGGAAGAGGTTCTAATCGAACTCCAGATGCGAGGTTGGATATTCATGCGCGCGGATTCTGGGAGAACCAACGATCAGCATTCTTTGATTTGAGGGTTTGTCACCCTAATGCTGATTCGTATAGGGACCTAGAGCTCCAACAGATATACCGTAATCATGAGAACGAGAAGAAGCGCCTTTACGCGAGGAGGGTTTTGGATATCGAACAAGGAACTTTTACACCCCTTATTCTCACGTCAACAGGCGGCATGGGAAACGAGTGCTTGCAATACCATTCCAGACTGGCGCAGCTGATCTCCATCAAGAAAGGAGAACATTAGGCTAAAACAATCTCCTGGATAAGAGCAAGGACATCCTTCGCTTTACTAAGATCCGCACTAATCTGCCTAAGAGGTGCAAGAGCTAGAAGAAAAGCCTTTTGTGACTTTAAGAACATTGATATTGACGTTGAAACCCAGGAGGGAGCCATTATGTAAATGCTGTTGAAATAGGTTTTAATAGTTTATTTCTTTTCTTTTACTTACTAATTTACCTTGTATATACCAATTTGTATGGAATATGTTAATTAATGTTAAGATGATGATAGTAGTATTAGTATTAGTTGTAGTAACCATGATATCATGACATATATGATATGACGATGATGATAATGATAATGATGATAATAATAACTTTTTGTGCCTTGGATATTTTAATATTGGAATTTTCAACTTGTTAATTGCAACTTGTCTGAGATATGTTAATAAAGTTTCACATTATCATTATTTTAAGAAAAAACTCTTGCCGTGGGTCAAAGTTCCAATTTCGCTCTCGCCTAATTCATTTCACTCCTAAGAGCCTGTTCCCGAGACCAAAGACCTAGTGGTCACCTTAGAAAAGCGGACAATATTGTTCCTTTTTTGTCTCAGCCCGGATCGGGGTGACTGATCCGTTTAGCCAAATGAAGCGAGAATATAATACGATATTGGTCGATGCAGACTGCGAATCGTAATACCTTTGTCCCATCTCAGAGCTTTACACCATGCTCTATGGGAAACCTTTTTTCATGGTGACCAATAACGAAATTTAAACTTCTAAAGGGCATCGAAACCAGATCTAGGTGCGCACTGATTTTAAATAACTGTCACTTGTCTTAAAGAGAGAATTGTGGGTAGGGCCGGGGAAAAAACACAGATAGAAATCCGCCAAATTCTGTCCACAGCCACTTCTAAACAAATCCTTAATCACAATAGAACCAGAAAAAGACATAACCAAACAATACAGTAAACAAGCTAAGACCAGGGAAGTTGAGAGAAATGACAAAATTTTAGCTAACCCGGTTTTCATAAATCTAGGTAGATTTATTTTACAACAAACACGGATAAACGCTGTGCGTCACAGGAATTCGGTCAGTTGACTCTCTACTTTCACTCATTTAAAAAGGGCCATAAGTTATGGCTGCTCATTTGGGCAAGCTTAAGGTGGCAGCTGATTTTTGTGTCTTGCATCCTTGCGTTAGGTCAAACGAAAAAGAAAGCTGTTTACGTCCAAGGAGGTTTCACGACTGGAATTGCTGCAGGTAAGTTATACAGGCCGTTTCTTTTCATAATTACTAGGGAACTCAAGCAAAAGCGTGTCTGAGCGACACACGTCAACCGGAAGTGGACGTATTACATTCCTGATCACTGGTTTTGCCCAAATTTTCAGTTAAATCATCTCTACAAGTGTGAAGTCAAGTAACTAAGGAATACAAATTGTATAGCGTCAAAGGCATTTTAAAAATGAAACGTCCTAACTTCTGGTTGACATGCGTCGCTCAAAAACGCCTTTGCTTAATCTCCTTACTGATCTAGCCGACGAGAGGTTATCCTCGATAATGTACGTATTAAAAACTATTATTATTCATTTAAAATATTTCCCCGATTCTGATTGGCTGAAAGTACACGCATAATTCACCATAACCAGTTACTGATGACCAAATTTGGAAGCATTTTGTGTTTAACGAGGAAATGACGTCAAAAATGCAGCATTCTTGTAGGTTAATGCACCGTTAACCGAAAAGACCTGGGGACGAGGTTGAGCTGTTTTGGTTGTGAAAACAAAAAATGGGGACATTTTACTCGTTTCAAGAGTAAGAACTAGGCGAAATTATAGCTAAGAACATGCCAAGAACAGCAAGAACACAACTTGAAAGGCGACATCTGCTATTTGGAGAATATTTGCGGAGATGAACAACCTTAAACGAGCACTATGGAAGGTGAACTTAACAGCATATTTTAGCTTTAAACTAGGATATATTTTGAATGAATAATAAAACAATTATTGAATTCGGCTTTCGTATCATATGAAGAATTATGGAGATCTCGGAGGATAGCATGCTCCTCGATCTCCACAACTCTTCACAAGATACTCACCCTCATTCAATAATTGTTAAATATCGTAATCTGTATAGTGTACGGAATTAGTTGATGTATCCATCACTTGTCTTCTGTGTTGAAAAGTCTGCTTTAATTAATTTTTTCAATATAGAGTTGAGACTAACGAGAGGGGTAAGAAATCAGTTAAGCCGCCTGGTTTTCATGTAATGCTATTAATCGTCTCGATCACCTGCTTTTCAAAGCCCTCGCTATGACTCGTGTTATATTAATACCGTGATAATAACCATGCACTTTAGCGACATCCACTTTGGGGAGGGGGGGGGTGATAATCGCTCGCTTTCACAATTATGGCAAACACTGAGCCGAAATTGAGAGAATCCTGATTCTGGTGATGCTAGAGGTGTGACAATCTCTGTATGCTCCTTCCAAATTCAGTAAGGAATCTGGTCAGTTCCAGCCGCAGTTCTAGAGTGCGCTAAGTAAATTCCAGACCTGCCGTTCGCAAAAAACGAGATGTTCTGTAGTAATTTGTAGTATTGTTGTCGCAATTTGTAATAAAAAAACTGTCCTAATTTGTAACAACATGAATGGTATGGTTGGGTTTACTTATTAGAGCAGCTACATTCTTTTGAAATACCTCAAGGTAGGACAGCCCGAGTAACTTACAACTTGGCCCGCGATATACCATCTGCTGTCGTCCAACAGCATTCCTAATGGAAGGCATTAAGCAGTGCCTGTATCAGTGACTCCGGTTAATGGTATTAGAATGAGTTCGATTTATTGCGACATTTTGAAGCTATATTAAAGACCAGTCAATGAAGAACGTGTTTTAATTAGCACTGCCATAGCTTGTTTGAAGCGCTTTTAACTATTCCGATGATAAACCCCCTTGGATATAAGCATATAATCATTTTGCTTTAAAAGCTTTATCGTGTTTAAATTACGGATATGATGATAACGACAAGGATGACGACGACGATAATGATGATGATGATGATGAAAAAGTAGTCACCATTCCTTCCCTTACCAAATCCAACACTGTTTTGAATGTATTTTTAAGCTATTTTTGAAAACTGTTTTTAACCTGTTTTGTGAATAGGTTTTAAATAGGGTGAAAAGTGTATTTTTAATGTATTTTTCGACTGCTTTTAAAGGTGTTTTAACCTGTTTAAAACGCTATTAAAAAAGAATTTTTAAAGTATTTTAAAATTCGTTTAAAATATATAAAAAATTCCAGGGCTTTTGCAAGGCTCAAAACAGCTCTAAAACAGTTTTTAAATACCTTATAAATGGGGAATAAAAACAGGATAAAAATAGTCTCAGAAAAATATTTCAATTTGCTATACTATTTTAATCGTATTTTGAAAAAAAAAACAAACCAAACAGGTTAAAAATAGGTACAAAAAATATATTTTTAATATATTTTTCGACTGATTTTAAAGGTGTTTTAACCTGTTTAAAACGCTATTAAAAAATAATTTTTAAAGTATTTTAAAATTCGTTTAAAATATATAAAAAATTCCAGGGCTTTTGCAAGGCTCAAAACAGCTCTAAAACAGTTTTTAAATACCTTATAAATGGGGAATACAAATAGGATAAAAATAGTTTCAGAAAAATATTTCAATTTGCTATACTATTTTAATCGTATTTTGAAAAAAAAAACCAAACAGGTTAAAAATAGGTTTCGACTGATTTTAAAGGTGTTTTAACCTGTTTAAAACGCTATTTAAATGTTATGCTTCAAAATATATTTTAATAGCTGTTTAATCGGTTTCGAAATTTAGAAAAATACTCGTATTTGCAAATACAATAAAAATACTTTGAAAATAGTATTAAAATACCACAGAAGAAGAAAAGCAATAGCACGCATATAGTGTGAAAATACATCAAAAATAGGATGCAAAAAGGCAAAAACAGTATAAAATTGTAAAAAAATAGCCAATAGAAAAAATACAAAAGTCGGTCGAAAGAACATAAAAACAGTACATGCAAAAACAGGATGGAAATACCATTTAAAATCATGAAATAAAATGAATACAAAACCGTCGAAAATTATCATGAAAAAGCAACATTTACCTCTGCGAAATTTCTCCACACAGTCCTGGGCTAGGATTTCACGAGAATTATCTCTTAGCCGATTACTTCACGTTGATTTCCCTACGAATTCTCGGGAAATTCAGAAATGCTGAAATCAATCGTTAGCCTGTGTGCAGGCCCCCTCCCCTCAATAAAAATCGGAGGGGAGGGGGGTCTGTACACAGGCTTCAAAAGGCTATTGCGTTACTGACGTTTCCGGTAAATAATAATTTGCATACATATAGCTTACATTTTTTATTATATTCACGGCTTTTATACTCAAATATTATCAGAAGCTTGCAGGCTACGCCTGAACATTAATTATTGGCTGATGAAGAACAACATAAGAATAACACCATCAAATTTACGCGGGCATGAAAAGAGTCGTTGATGTTACATCAAGTGACTCAGAACAGCGCGTCTGAGCATGGAACCCTGTAAAATCTAAAACTGCCGTACAGCATGCAGGCGGGAGTATATAAAAATGTTTTCTCCCCTTCATTTGTTTTTCATTTGGCGAATACTTAAGCGTCTTAGTAACATGTTATGCATATAGATGGAACATTGTATTCTATAATACTCACATGAGAGAAGACTCTTTGGATTAATGCACAAGACCGCGTGCTTCGAAGTAGAACCTGAACCAGAACCTTTCAAAGTACATAGCAGTCGCTGAGGAGTCATACCCATTTTTGATTCGTGATAAAAGCAACATCTACGTGTTCAGACAATCCACAGAGTTGAAGTGTACTTTTGTTAGATCGTAAGAAACAGTAAAATCAAGCGCACCCGCAGTCACAACAACCACCGGTTCAATAATTTGAAATGAGCAAAGGACAAATGACCGTTTGTTTATCACGTGCATTTGTCACATCACCGCGGCGCGAAGTCGTGATTTCAGTCGCGCGTGATATCTCAGAAATAATATGCCATACATGTCCGGAATATCTATAAGAGAAAGATAACCATATATCGGAGTTTATTCAGATCTGAGCTTTGTTTCTTGATGCAATATATACGAGGTGAGATCTTAGCTTGGATAATTTATTTATTATGTAATTTCAAGGGCTTATTTGAGATAAACCACTGTTGA
The DNA here is from genome assembly GCA_038088405.1 of Porites divaricata. Lineage (NCBI taxonomy): Eukaryota > Metazoa > Cnidaria > Anthozoa > Scleractinia > Poritidae > Porites > Porites divaricata. Next base: position 2,997,957 of record JBBMOI010000015.1, on the reverse strand, counting down.
CCGCGTGCATCCGGTTCTCGGCCCGCGGCTTCGGCTGTTTGTGAAAAAATTTCTACTATATGAAATTACAATGCGATTTTAAGAAGTTTCTTTTAAAAAACTTATGGAATGTCCCGTAACTGCATTAAATGAATCGCGCCTAAAATCTACACGGAGATTTTCGCAGAGAGCTTGCAGGTAATCAACATTTAGGAAGGGATTGATCTTTTATCAGCACACTGTCACGTGTCAGTTACGTGTTATCATATTGCAGTCAAAGCTAAAATCTATTCCTAATTTTCTTCTCTTTTTTTATTTAATTTAGATTTAATTTTTTGCTCAGCTTCGAACTTTGTTGAGAGGAGAATCCGGTCACAATGTGTGACAGCTTGTTTTAAGTCGGGGTTTTGAGTCATTTTTGTGAGTTCGTGACACGATGAAGGCCTAAACATTAACTTGGTGCAATTGTTACTTTTATAGTCTCAGTATAAGTATCCCAAAATTCATTACAATTAATATTGCGCCTCAGTCATATTAAGTAATAAGTACCCTACTTTATAGTAGTTAAAATAAGGTCGGCGTTTGATGTCTTTAAGCACACTTTGAATAGTTTATGTATGATCTATTTTTTTAGTCAGAGTGTTGTGTGCCCAAAATACAATTCAAATAGACCTCAAAACAGTGTTTAAGTAACCTATTTAAAAGTATTTAAAATGCGGTCAGTACTTAAGGTTTTAAAACATATTTAAAATAGCATGTTTGTAACTTTGTGAGTGGATGTGTCTCAAAATACATTTTAGATACAACTCAAAACAGTGTTAAAGTACCCTGTTTAAAAGGATTTAAAATACGGTCAGCATTTAGGCTCTTAAAACATATTTCAAATAGTCTATTTGAACTATGTTTGTAACTTTGTGAGTGGATGCGTCTCAAAATACATTTTAGATACCATTCAAAACAGTGTTAAAGTACCCTGTTTAAAAGGATTTAAAATACGGTCAGCATTTAGGCTCTTAAAACATATTTCAAATAGTCTATTTGAACTATGTTTGTAACTTTGTGAGTGGATGCGTCTCAAAATACATTTTAGATACCATTCAAAACAGTGTTAAAGTACCCTATTTCAAAGTATTTAAAACACAGTCAGCATAAAAGCCCTTAAAACATGTTTCAAATAGTCTATTTGAATTCTGTTTGTAACAGTGTTAGTGGTTCTATGCCCAAAATACATTTTAAATACCCTATTTTAATCATATTTATTAAACAAAATACATTGTAAATTGATGAGAGAGGTTTTCCTTTTGATGAAATACAATTTAACTACACTCAAGATATATTTCAAACAGGGGCGAAAATTTAAATTTTTTTTGTCAAATAGGATTAAAATACAGGAAAATAGTGTTCAAATACTGAAAATACATTTTAAACACTTTAAAATCAGTTTCAAAATACATATGGTTTGGTAAGGGTTAGGTAAGGATTAGTCCGTTTTCCATGGACCTTGCAGGTACAAAATGGCTCACTCATTACGTCAGTATTTATGTTGATAAGATTCTGGTTGATTCTCGGCTTTTCTCGAGCAATATCTCGACTCTTAGTCCTAACCGAGGAGTTCCCATGTTGAACATTTGCCACCAAAGGTTTGGACCAAGGTTCGAGAGTTTGTTATTATTAAATTTTACATTTTCCTTAAAAAGTACACATGCTTAGGTTACCTGCTTATAGACTGGTTCCATTATTACCACCCTTACCCAACATGACAGCTGGCGGAAACTGCTAGTACGACTGCTCTTGGAGGATTTGAGGAGACACACCATGCATTACCTTGGAAAGCCTTGCAAAGAATATGTGAAGACAAATTGACCCTGATTGCAAAGATTTGCGACGAGTTTGCCTAATAAGGTTGAAAAAAGGTACGATGCAGCTCATAATTTATGCTGGGGATTTGAGATTTTTAGCCTTGCCTTGTCCCCCAATAAGGCACAAACCATGAAACTGACCCAGGAATCGGATGATGCATCATATACAAAGTGAATCACAAGTATCAAGTTACTTAAAGAACACAACAATGATTCCTAGCCCTTACAAGAACATCCAACAGAAGTGTTTTAATTAGCCTGCGTGACAGGGGTTACGCCTACCACAGGATATGATTTTTGCATAGAGTCCATGCACTGACTGTTTAGCAAGCGCGCCTCTTAAACGGCCGACATGTGCGGTGTGCTTGCATTTAGGGAGTAGATTTTGATCGATGATGGCAAGCTTGAATTAATTGACTAAGATATTATCATGGATCTCTATACAACTCTTCCCTTTCGTCACGACATGGATAATAGAAAGACTGGATAGGAAACTGGCTGACGTGATCGGTTCCAGCATAGTGGGAAAATGTGACGTCACATTTTCCGATAGCTATTCAACCTCTTAAATCCGGTGTTTAGCGCGTCTTATTTTTCCTCGTATATTTCCCTATCTCTGTCTTCGACTGTACAGATTGCCCATGTTTTGAAGTAAAAATATGAAGAGTACTTACTCTTGGAGAAGACAGTTAGAGGGTACAAAACCGGTAGAGGCAAAAGACAGAGTAAATGATTATGAAACTTGTGAAAGCGAAGGATGACGCCAACGCCCGATAATCAAATGCACCATACGGCAAGCCTAACTACATGAAAATATACGAAAAACTGCATGTTTACAGTGACAAAAAACCTACAAAAAAGACACAGCCTAACTTTAGTGTACAAACCACAAGAAAACCGAAAATTTAAGTTATTTTATGACGGTTTTGATGATTTCTTTTCGGCTTAAAAAGCTTAGCGAGTGTCGAATTTTATAAGTTAACAACTCTTGACAAAATGATTTTATTAGCGGTAAAACTGTCGAAATTTGATGTTTCAAGTATCCAGCTCAAACGAGGGTTTAATTTTCCATTCAAATTTATTTACAGACAACTAGTGACAAAAAACAGTATTTGTATACGTTCTCACATTCTCAATCTATTTCAAAAAACAAGTAGTTGCCACTCCTACACTATAACAGCAGCGGCTTCAGTAAATATTTATGTTAACAGTTCCGATCCAGAATTACATAAGCTGTCTTTCTCTCGCTTTGGGGCTAAGCTGTGGAATAAGATTCCTTGTCACATCCAACATCTTCCCAAGAATAAATTCAAACAAACACTCAAATTACTTTTTGATATTCTGAATTCAGAAGATGACTGTATGGATACGCCCAACTTAATTAAAAAGGTTTAATAAGCCAAAACTGTCGAAAACTAAATTCTTGCTTATTAGTTGCGAATTTTACAATTTATTTGTTTAATTCTTTTTTTTTTTCTTTTAGTCTGTTATCTCGCCCTCATCCATTTTACTATTTTAATTTCATTTATTTGTAAACTGTAAACTTCTTAATTTCATATTTTGCACGCATTGTCCCGCCTCGAATAGCCTTGCTAGCTGCGGGCAATTTGTTAGTTTTGTTTGTTTGTTTGTTGTTGTTGTTGTAAAAAGAGGGGATAAAATGTTTAAAGCGTAGAAAGGAAATTTGCTTGAGGACCACTGAGGAAACGCCATTACTAACTTTCTCAAATGATTTTTAGAGTAAAGCAAGTTGTTTTGTTATTTTCAGGTATAAATTTACAATTACCCAAGGTAATTTTCAGTCAGGACTTTGAAAAAGCGAACTGTAACGCTTTTAAAAATGTTTTATAATATAGCCCGCGTGCTTTCCCTATGTAAGTCCTATTGAGCCGCTATGAACAAAATCTCAATTTACGTACCCCGTCCGTAAATAAAGGATTTTTTACGATGACTTGTTCAGCTGTGTTGTTGGTATCTTTTCCAAGTACTAAGCACTCAAAAATCGACGACAATGATGAAAAACTTTCTAGCATTTTTGGAATTTATCTTCTTACCACTCAAACCAACAGCAAAAGCGGTGAAGATGTTTCGAACGTAATGGAGCCTGAATCGTTGAAAAGTCTGCCGTAAAGACTGACAATTAGCTGGAAAGATCCAACTTGTATAAAGTGTCCTCCTTTTGGACGTTTTTTAATCCTTTACGAAACAAGTTAATTATAAATTATGCACTTTTGTTATCGCCAAACAATATATCCGACTGAAGCAGGAAAATTTCTATAATGCGCTAACAAGGCAAATTACACAAGAAGACACAAATTTATTACTCACAAAAACAACTGCTGCCAGGTGTTCTCAAGAAGCCGTAATGACCAGCCATGTTCGTAAATGAATATAAAGTAGGATGACAGTCGTCTTCGCTAAAAAACTAGTTTTCTGGATTTCGGCGAGCAAAACATAAACATCTTTTCAGCGAATCCAAACCGTACTCCTCCTCTTACGAACATGTGAGCATTTTAACTTTACGCGGACCTTTACCTTTGTTTCTGCTTAGTTTCTATTAATCGCTAACGATTAAATTGTTTTCTGTGTCGCGCTTTACGAGAATTCTACAGTTAATCAAAAAGCAAGCATTTTTGTCAGCTATGTTATAAAAGAATTTGCTCATGCTTTTAGGCGTACGTATATCGAGATATGGATGCACTTGGGAAGTTTGGAGAGCACTCAAGAAGCTAGAGTTGCTCTCGGCTGCGCCTCGAGCAACTCAGCATATGCATCTTTCGTGCTCTCCAAACCTTCTGCGTGCATCGATAACTCGATATAAGGACGCTAAGCATAAAAATTATTTTTTAAATGTAAAACGGTTAATGTTAACTACTGGAAATCAACTGGGAGGCAAACTCTCCTGAATAGACAAAGAACAACAGTTACTTCTTTTTCACGAGAAAACACTTATCTTCCACTTATATTAATAACCCTTACCAAATCCAACACTGTTTTGAATGTATTTTTAAGCTATTTTTGAAAACTGTTTTTAACCTGTTTTGTGAAATAGGTTTTAAATAGGGTGAAAAGTGTATTTTTAATGTATTTTTCGACTGCTTTTAAAGGTGTTTTAACCTGTTTAAAACGCTATTAAAAAAGAATTTTTAAAGTATTTTAAAATTCGTTTAAAATACATAAAAAATTCCAGGGCTTTTGCAAGGCTCAAAACAGCTCTAAAACAGTTTTTAAATACCTTATAAATGGGGAATAAAAACAGGATAAAAATAGTTTCAGAAAAATATTTCAATTTGCTATACTATTTTAATCGTATTTTGAAAAAAAAAAAACCAAACAGGTTAAAAATAGGTGCAAAAAATATATTTTTAATATATTTTTCGACTGATTTTAAAGGTGTTTTAACCTGTTTAAAACGCTATTAAAAAAGAATTTTTAAAGTATTTTAAAATTCGTTTAAAATATATAAAAAATTCCAGGGCTTTTGCAAGGCTCAAAACAGCTCTAAAACAGTTTTTAAATGTTATGCTTCAAAATATATTTTAATAGCTGTTTCATCGGTTTCGAAATTTAGAAAAATACTCGTATTTGCAAATACAATAAAAATACTTTGAAAATAGTATTAAAATACCACAGAAGAAGAAAAGCAATAGCACGCATATAATGTGAAAATACATCAAAAATAGGATGCAAAAATGCAAAAATTGTAAAAAAATAGCAAATAAAAAAAAAAAATCGGTCGAGAGAACATAAAAACAGTACATGCAAAAACAGGATGGAAATACCATTTAAAATCATGAAATAAAATGAATACAAAACCGTCGAAAATTACCCTGAAAAAGCAACATTTACCTCTGCGAAATTTCTCCACACAGTCCTGGGCTAGGATTTCAGGAGAATTATCTCTTAGCCGATTACTTCACGTTGATTTCCCTACGAATTCTCGGGAAATTCAGAAATGCTGAAATCAATCGTTAGCCTGTGTGCAGACCCCCTCCCCTCAATAAAAATCGGAGGGGAGGGGGGTCTGTACACAGGCTTCAAAAGGCTATTGCGTTACTGACGTTTCCGGTAAATAATAATTTGCATACATATAGCTTACATTTTTTATTATATTCACGGCTTTTATACACAAATATTATCAGAAGCTTGCAGGCTACGCCTGAACATTAATTACTGGCTGATGAAGAACAACATAAGAATAACACCATCAAATTTACGCTGGCATGAAAAGAGTCGTTGATGTTACATCAAGTGACTGAGAACAGCGCGTCTGAGCATGGAACCCTGTAAAAACTAAAACTGCCGTACAGCATGCAGGCGGGAGTATATAAAAATGTTTACAACCCTTCATTTGTTTTTCATTTAGCGAATACTTAAGCGTCTTAGTAACATGTTATGCATATAGAGGGAACGTTGTATTCTATAATACTCACATGAGAGAAGACTCTTTGGATTAATGCACAAGACCGCGTGCTTCGAAGTAGAACCTGAACCAGAACCTTTCAAAGTACATAGCAGTCGCTGAGGAGTCATACCCATTTTTGATTCGTGATAAAAGCAACATCTAGTACGTGTTCAGACAATCCACAGAGTTGAAGTGTACTTTTGTTAGATCGTAAGAAACAGTAAAATCAAGCACACCCGCAGTCACAACAACCGCCGCTTCAATAATTTGAAATGAGCAAAGGACAAATGACCGTTTGTTTATCACGTGCATTTGTCACATCACCGCGGCGCGAAGTCGTGATTTCAGTCGCGCGTGACATCTCAGAAATAATATGCCATGCATTTCCGGAATAATCTATAAGAGAAAGATAACCATATATCGGAGTTTATTCAGATCTGAGCTTTGTTTCTTGATGCAATATATACGAGGTGAGATCTTAGCTTGGATAATTTATTTATTATGTAATTTCAAGGGCTTATTTGAGATAAACCACTGTTGACCGCGTGCATCCGGTTCTCGGCCCGCGGCTTCGGCTGTTTGTGAAACATTTCTACTATATGAAATTACAATGCGATTTTAAGAAGTTTCTTTTAAAAAACTTATGGAATGTCCCGTAACTGCATTAAATGAATCGCGCCTAAAATCTACACGGAGATTTTCGCAGAGAGCTTGCAGGTAATCAGCATTTAGGAAGGGATTGATCTTTTATCAGCACACTGTCACGTGTCAGTTACGTGTTGTCATATTGCAATCAAAGCTAAAATCTATTCTTAATTTTCTTCTCTTTTTTTATTTAATTTAGATTTCATTTTTTGCTCGGCTTCGAACTTTGTTGAGAGGAGAATCCGGTCACAATATGTGACAGCTTGTTTTAAGTCGGGGTTTTGAGTCATTTATGAGTTCGTGACACGATGAAGGCCTAAAAATTAACTTGGTGCAATTGTTACTTTTATAGTCTCAGTATAAGTATCCCAAAATACATTACAATTAATATTGCGCCTCAGTCATATTAAGTAATAAGTACCCTACTCTATAGTAGTTAAAATAAGGTCGGCGTTTGATGTCTTTAAGCACACTTTGAATAGTTCATGTATGATCTGTTTTTTTTAGTCAGAGTGTTGTGTGCCCAAAATACAATTCAAATAGACCTCAAAACAGTGTTTAAGTAACCTATTTAAAAGTATTTAAAATGCGGTCAGTACTTAAGGTTTTAAAACATATTTCAAATAGTCTATTTGAACTATGTTTGTAACTTTGTGAGTGGATGCGTCTCAAAATACATTTTAGATACAACTCAAAACAGTGTTAAAGTACCCTGTTTAAAAGGATTTAAAATACGGTCAGCATTTAGGCTCTTAAAACATATTTCAAATAGTCTATTTGAACTATGTTTGTAACTTTGTGAGTGGATGCGTCTCAAAATACATTTTAGATACAACTCAAAACAGTGTTAAAGTACCCTGTTTAAAAGGATTTAAAATACGGTCAGCATTTAGGCTCTTAAAACATATTTCAAATAGTCTATTTGAACTATGTTTGTAACTTTGTGAGTGGATGCGTCTCAAAATACATTTTAGATACCATTCAAAACAGTGTTAAAGTACCTTATTTCAAAGTATTTAAAACACAGTCAGCATAAAAGCCCTTAAAACATGTTTCAAATAGTCTATTTGAATTCTGTTTGTAACAGTGTTAGTGGTTCTATGCCCAAAATACATTTTAAATACCCTATTTTAATCATATTTATTAAACAAAATACATTGTAAATTGATGAGAGAGGTTTTCCTTTTGATGAAATACAATTTAACTACACTCAAGATATATTTCAAACAGGGGCGAAAATTTAAATTTTTTTGTCAAATAGGATTAAAATACAGGAAAATAGTGTTCAAATACTGAAAATACGTTTTAAACACTTTAAAATAAGTTTCAAAATACATATGGTTTGGTAAGGGAAAGCTTAGAAATATGTTATCTTTTGAAATACTGACCTATTTTTAGGATGAAATAGCCTTTAGTTTTTTGTATTGTAGTGTGGCTGTTTTAATGATATGGATAGGGAATAATGTAAATCACCTCTGAAATAAACATTAAAACTGTTCTCAAAGAAAAATATTTCCACAACTCGGCCCAGTGGTTTTGCTTAGCCTGAGGTAAGTGCACGTGGATGAGGCCCTGAAAAAATATGACTGCCTGGTCACAACATCTGTTGCTGAAAACAAAATTCGTACCCCAAACAAGTACATATTAATTTGATTTACAATACATCTTGGTATGGTTTATCATCTACAGGTACATTGTTGCTTTGGATCTCTAAAAAACTACAAACAATAATAGCGCTAATCAAGACCATCTTTGGTTTGAAAAACAATGCGATCTAGTCAGATATAGATCGCTTCAGTGAAGAACACTAACCAAATATAAAACACATGACTCTGTAGCTCAGTAATACATGCAGCGACTGTCACACAGTAAATTTGTCCCAGTCAGAAACAAGTAGCTGATACACTTCAAAAGTGATGAATAAAGCTTAAAGCACCACCTGATCATATATAAGTTAGAGGCCACATTCTAGCTCTCATGCATGAAAAAAAAAAAAACAACTTTGTTGCGTTTTAATACAGAAAGATTGATTGATATGTGCCCTCACAGAAGAGTACTTGACCACAATTTTACTATCTTCATTGATTAAATGTGTTCAGAAAATCCTACAAAAAAAGACAAACACAAGGAAAACTAAAGCACTGTTTACTGTTTAATAGGAGCCAAAACGGAGGCCGAAAAATGTCAGTAGGTGTTTTCTCATTGATACTTCAATTAATGTTATGTAAGGGAAAAGTACAAAAGTTATTCGAGTCTCTTGAGTGCCTTCGAATACGAGCTGCGAAGAGCGACGTGAGGCGATTGTATTCACAGGATATGTAAGCTTAAGTAATGGTCCGCCTAAAAACGATAGCAGGAAAAATTATATTTGACATGAAGCGTTTCCAACGCAAGAATGAACAATAAAGGAGAGAGAGGATCACCTTGTCTTACACCACGTTTAAGAAAAAAGATATACCAGTTGTAAAGCCATTATTTAGTACACAGCTCGACAAGTTCCTATAGAAAGTCCTAATCCATTGAAAACAATTTGGTCCGAAACCCATTTCTTCGATGCTGATATTGTGAGAAGCAAGAAAAGAAGTTGACGCTGCTCTGGTGCAGTGGCCTTTGAATTTAGACACATTAACGCCAGCAGTAGATAGGACTGCTTTACCCCATCTGGAAATGGTGTCCGTGCTTACAAAACAATGAGGCCTAGAGTGACTTAATAGCACTTGTTTGATGCCATTTCGCAAATGGCTTGTCCGCTTAATATACTCTGTTAAATGTGTGAGGATACACAATTTTTCATCCGCTTAATAGGATAAAAAGACGAGGGGGGCAACATGGGTTCCTACACGGGTCTGCTTCATCTTATCATCGACATTGAAGACACACTTGTCGGTTGACAACTCCATATTGACAGTTGTTAGAGAGTTAATCGTTTGACTTCGCTGTCCACTAAGGAGACTTAAAAAAGATGTCAATTTTACAGTAAAATCTTTTAGGCCGAGTTGCGAGGCCAGGGGTTGTCCACGAAAATGAGTGAAAAAACCATGCAAGGCTTACGTCCTAGATAGATTTATATCGAGGAAGGGCAGGGCGGGGTTCAAAGATTCCTTTCATGAAGCGCTTGACAACTGGTAACTGTCCAAACGGAATAGATAAATTGGAGTTAAATTGTAAGATAAACGACAACATGCTAAGAGCAGTATTTATAGTGCTGTATGAAGAACCTCTTTCATATAACATGGACAAAAAATCCACGGCCATGGGTATTGGCGGTGATAAGATATCACAGCGTTGTTGCCTGCAAAATGCTAGCCATTTCTGGAGATAGGTCTAGTACTGAAAGGCTGTACCTTCTCGCCATGATGAATTGGTAACCTCTATTGATAAAGTGGTGAAGCAAAGGCCTTGGAGCTGTTGCCTGACAGTAGGCAGATAAGAAGGCTCATTTTCTTGTGCAGAGGATGGCTGATCTCCGGGAATTCGGGAAGACTTAGAAGGTTCTTGAACGGAGGAAGAGTGACCGGTGGAAGAAGAAGCAGGGTTGTCAAGATGGGATACCACGACTGACTTGGCCACATCGACACTACCAACACTCCTGTTGCCCTGTCCTAAATAATGTTCTGAAGCACTCTGAGAACAGAACTAAAAGGTAGAAAAGAATAAATTTTTTTTCTCAGTCCATGAGATGGTGGATGCATCAATACAAGAGGCCTCTGGGTCACGCCGGAATGAGCAATATATAGGAAATTGTCCATTCAATCTTGATGCAAACAGTTCCATTTCTGGTTTGACGTCAAGAGTATCAAAGGCGTTTCTCAATACTGTGGGATTTATCATCCATTCAGTATCTTCAGATTGGAAGTGCCTAGATCCTCTGTTAGCTCTAACATTAAGAGAGCCAGGGATGTGCGCAGCAGTAAGCCATGTTATGTCATGTGAAATGCTAAACTCCCAAATTTGTACTGCAAGTGAATGACATTCAGGAGTATGACATGTTCCCATGTTACTTATGGCAGCAACCGCGGTAGTATTGTCAATCATTGGCTGAACATGTTTTCCAGAAAGCGAGGCATGAAAACACCTAAGAGCAAATAGGACTGCCAAAAGTTCAGAACAGTTGATATGACTGTTAGCCTCTATGACTGACAATCTCCTCCCTGTTGTGATATCATTCATTACCGCCCTCCATTCCGCAAGGGAGGCATCAGAATACAGTGTTACATCAACTTGCGGATAGCGAATTGGATTAAAGCTTCCATCTAAGTTGCAAAACCACCATTGCATTTCAGAGACACCTTTCTCTGAGATAACCATGTGTGCAACAACATTTCTCTTGGAACATTTAAGAGCGTTAATTTTATCCATTTCCAAGTACCTGTAATTGAGTGTGCCATATTTGACAGCTGGTAGACTCGACACTAAAAGGCCAACAAGTCTAGCAATGTCCCGAACCTTAAGGGAATGGGAAGTGTCCATAGAAAAGATTAGGAAGTCACCAGACCTAAGACGGTACGTATCGTGTTCATTATAACTCCTTTATCCTGGAGGGCAAATATTTCCTTATCAACTAGACTCATGTGGTCTCTTGATATGGGGTTTTCTGGGTATGCCACCTGGTCAAACGGTTGGGAGATGAACTCAATATATTCACCTGAAATAGCCTGGAGAATAATGGCATTGGTTATTAAAGTCGCTCATTCGTGTATATGCAGGGATAACTGCCCCCCTTTGAAACTGTTGACCTTAGCAAGACATTTAGTTCTTTGTGAAATTCTTCTTGGGATTGAAACGAGGCTGTTGTTGATTCTCTTCTGGGGGAGGTAGGGTTCCATCCCCCCCTAGATTCCTAAAAAAGGCTTACTACAATGGTGACCTTGAGACTGGCTTCCTCTGAACTGGCCACTGTGGTGGTTCTTTTGTGAAACACTTCCTCTGCTGTTACTCATTAATCTATTTGTTGTCTTTAGTTCTTGTAGAGTTTTGGGTAAGTCCTCATGGAATAAAAGCTTCCCTGGTTTGAGGGTTCTGGAGCAGGCCTGTTTAAACCCCTAGTTTAAATAAGGGCGAATAGCATCCCTTCGTTTGAAGGAGAGTTCTTTGTTTACATGTAAGGCGACAGAGTCAGTCAGCCTAGGTATGAGACTTCTATAATTGGCCATGGGAGAAGTCTTCTTCTCCCGATGACTTAGCAGGTCCTCGACGGTTACCACAATAGCACGGGACACTTTGATTAACGTGTCCTGTAACACAGACATTCTGATATCTGACCTTTTAGAAGTCGCGCGAAAATTCCCCCAAATTTCTGGGTTTACTTTGGGTACAAAGAGCTCTGTACAATTACTAAGTGTCTTATCCTTTTGAAGTATCTCTTTTCGTTTGTCAACACTGTATTCAGTATGAAGCTTATCATTAGCAAGTTTTGACAATTTGTCAGATACTGGAGGGCCACTTTCATCAGACGAACTCACGGAAGTGGTGATTTGAGTGAGTAACCCATCATTATTTAACTCATCCTCTGGTTCTAGTGGCTCGTCGACAAGACTGTAATCGCCAAATAAAATGAGTGCATCGTCATCTTGGAGCTTGGGGTGTGCTTCATCTGAAGCGCTATCATGTACTTCCTTTGAAGTAGTTGTCTTTGCTTTATCTGAAGCGATTGCAATGGCACGACCTGACTCATCTGAGTCACGCTTCTTTCTTTTATATTAGCGGGCGAATGGGCGATCTCGCTGGACGTAGACTGACGCTTTTGCTGAACCAGCTCGTGATGCCGGTAAAGCGCTAAGTATTAAAAGCATGGTTGGTGAGGTGTTTTGAGCAGCGCCATCCTCATCATGAACAGCAGGAGTTCCTGCTCTCTCTGTTTGATGTTTTGGCCTTCAGCGGTAGCCTGGCTTTTATTCATGCTGAAAAAAAAAAGCGGGAAAAACGTAAAACAGAAAAAAACTGTAACGAAGGACGATAATTCACTACTTTGATAGTGTAGATTTTGTCGAGAAGAATAGCCAGGAGAACTAAGAAGTACGTCGATGAATTTTTGTGTCTTAGACGACGACAAAACAAGAAAAAAGTACTCCACAACGGTAAAAGCCGGCCTTCTTCAAAGCAAGAACAACACAAATGATTTGACGCATGCGTTGCACTCTCTCGTATCACTCCTTCGCGACCTTGGCTGATGACAAAGTAGAATAGCATTTTTGGCCTTCAACAGTACTCACAAGCGCTCCTCAAGCCTCCCCTTTTCAAAAGATTACGTTTTACTAATACTTAAAATATAAGCCCCATCCACTACACTGGTTTCAAGAATAAACTGAAGGAGACTTCTAGTAAAATTGTGGAGTTCTTCTGCGACAAGGAAGGCGTGCACGACAGGAATGTTTCCCGACTGACCAGTATGGATATTTTTTCCACGGAAAAAATGATTTCATAAATCTTCAGAAAAGTCCATTGACGTTTTGTACGTGAAGTGGGAAAAGTCGCATGTTCCGTTAAACATGCGTCTGTTACTTACATCTCAGGTTTGCCAGGCCGGCATGGCCTTTAAAATCTCGCAACTTAACTGTTCATTCTCAGCAGGATACTTTGAAGGAACTCCGAGCTTCAGGTAGGGAGAATTGGAGAATAAGGAAGAGATCGGAAAGGGGATTTTTGGATCAGTGGTGAAAGCCAAGTATGTTCGGGAAAACAGAACAGTAGTGGTAAAAAGTTTTTTTGGTGAAACGGAAGGCAAATTTCAAGAACGTGAAAAAGGAAGCGAAAATTCTTGAAAGGGTAAGGCACCCTAAGATAGCCGAATTTCTATGTGTTTGTTCTAAGCCACTTGTCATTATGATAGAATATGAATGGTGTGATTTTACCCCATCATCAGGTGTCAGTCTTACACGAGTTTTTCCACTGCCTGAATCGGCTTAAAACCCTTAAGACAGACGCTTTTCAGCGTTTCCTTCCTATGTTTTCTAAGGGAGCACGTGATGTTGCCGATCGAAGGTCTTGCATTTCTACATGCAAATGATATTGTCCATCGAGACTTGAAACCGGGAAACGTCTTGGTAGGCAACAAACATTACATGAACAGACCGTCAATCCGAATGAAATTCCAGAGTTGTTTCGCGAGGCGCCTGTTGTTTGAACGGACTTTGGAGAACGTCCTGAAAGCCGCTCTCTATTATTGCCAACCACTACAATAATTCATGCTGCAACCGGAAATGTTGAAAGAGGAACAAAACCTCACATGGCCCGGGAGGTAGTTGTTGATACCCGGAAGTTGGACCACGCCTCATTGGAAGATCTGAAAGCAGTAGATATTTGGGCTCTAGCGATGATCTATTTTAACATTATCAGTCCCGATGTTAATTTTCCATTTGAAATTTCAAGTTCAGTTCTAAACTTCTATTATCTCCGATGCAGCATCAACATTTTCTACTTTCTTACATGGAAACATAGGCACGTTTTACGTGCATGAGGTATTTTGAACGGTTCAAAATAACAGTATCGGCAATCGACTGTTTTAATCCTAAATTAATGCTATGTTTTGAGCGAAATTGGGTATTGCTGTACATTAATGAAAAAGAGAACCGCTGCGTATAGCTGATTCGATCCTCATACCATAGATTTACTTTTCTTTGTCTTTCCTTCTCATATCTGGTTCAAAATAAACAAATTACTAAAGTACTGTGAATATCAACTCACCAAACGTTGCTTACCTTGTACCAGGATAATTTAGCGTATATTGCATTCTTTTTTACATTTTTCAAGGGTTAAAGATGTAATTAGTCTTTTGTAATAACTTACACCAAAGAAAATGTCTTATGGGAGCCCGAGAAAATGAATGTCAAAGTTCACAAAATTATATCTTACACATGAAATTTTCAGAATTTTTCCTCTGTTTTCACAATTCTTGTGGAATTTGACATTCATTTTCTCGCTCGTAGGTCGCTTTCATCAGCACGCACTCTTTAAACAATGTGAATAGAAGAAACGATTGATAACATATCTTTTTAAAAAATTCGCTCGAGTTCGCTGTTTGTCTCACCCATGGCTAACTTTTCTTCATGGGAGAAAATTACGCCGCTTTATAACTCCTCCGAAGTTTTTGTGCCAGCTAAAGAAAATCGAAACACTATTCACAGTCCTTGCATATTAAAAACACTGAACGTAACGCACTGTAAACGCACTGTGCCCTTGTTTACTTCTAATCCCAAGCGCACAAACTCTCTTTACAAGCGATTCATCTCAATGCACAATAGTAACTGACCTTTATATTAATTAGAACCTTATTTTTCATTCATATTATACCGCTTTTGCTCCTCACATTTACAGTGTTCGTTCGTATTCAAAACACCTTTAGAAAAATAAGGGTCGTGTAAGTCATGTGTATTACCTATAATTATGTTTCAAAATAAATCGCTTATAATAGGCTTTTTTTAAGTTCCTATTTTGCGGTGATTTCAGTTTATATCTCCATAAAATGGTACGTATGGCAAGAAACTTTACTCGAGCTGTGAACTTTCAAAGGTTAATGTTGAAACTCGCTAATGCTGAAATCAATTATAGTATATCGTGTTTTTCCAGCGAACACACAGAATTGGGGAGAAGCCTAACAAATGATAACAACATCATGTACAAATTTAATGATAAAAGCTTAGCAAAATACAGATACAAACAAAAGCAAAACCTCTGGGCTACATTGAAAACAACTGTAAGCTATACTCAGTCACCAAACCTTGTCAGTAATAGCTATATTTTCCTCGTTGGTCTTTGAGAAGCTATCAAATGTCCCGGTGAAGCTTTGAACTGGTGTGCGAAATTCTCAAAATTCCTAATTCCGCTATTTTTGTCCGCGTCTTCTTTATCCTTATCCGAAATTTAGACCTCCAAAGTGGCGTGTGTTGCATTAAATGGAAGGAAATATTAAAAGGAAAAGCCAGTCACCTAACACGGCAAAGTTGTTACTCCCCTCGCTCATATCATGGCCGTCCGTTTTTTAGCCTGCAGTGCAGGCGTATTTTGGGCGGGCGAAAAGCTGCTTGTTTATGTTCGTACTGTTGTAACCGCCATCTTTTTTATGACAGAGGAGGATTAGGGAGAGTAACCATAGTAACCCTAAGAGTAGATGCTAGGGCGAAAGAAGGAAGGAGGGGAGGAGGAGAGGAGAAAAAAAATACGCCTGCCCGATATCATTGTTCTTTTGGGAAATTCTGTACGCTGGCAAACGGGGCCCCTGATTGGTGCGGCTTAGGGAAAGTAGATTGATGCCTGTCAATCAAATGTAAGTCTATATTCGTTCGCTTGCAACGGCGGGAAAGATAGCCTGGAAGGGTAACGTCTGTACACAAGCTACGGGAAAGAATTATTCTGAATTCAGAAATGGTGGACGCAAGAGCGATTTTTAATTGTGCTGTCGAAGCAAGTCTTTTGGAATTGGAGCAGCTGGGAATGTCGCGTGTGTTACGCAATGAGAAAATCCGCAAAGCGATTTCTACACTGGCATCAGGACAAGACTTGCCTGCAGTGCTAAAACGCTACCCTTCTCTTACCTCATGCCAAAATGCTGCTTGTTCCAATAAGTTTTCTTTCTCTGGCGGGTAGATTATGCTTTGAAGGGTTCTTTGTTTTGACTAAGCAGATGTGATTTTAGCCGTTTAACACTGAGAGATCATGACACGCTTCTTGATTTCCTGTGGTTTTTGAATTTCTGGTTGGCATGATTTGCTCTGATGCAAAAGCATTTTCTTTGACCTCTTTTGAAGCGTAAAGCTCTTTCTTGTGGCTCAACAAGGCTTTTAGGTCAAAATAAGGCTAAATATGGCTTTTAGGTTTTTTAATTTTCTCCAAAAGAGAAAAGGAGAGAGACTTTCTTGATTTGCCTTTAGTAGCCCACGTGGAACCTTCGATCGAGGGTGACTTTGTTGCCCGCAGACACGGACGAATTTTGATTTTCTCCATGCTGGGCTGGCTTTGTCCGACGGGGCAAGAGTATGTTTGCTGCTCTTAACCGGGGTACTAGCGGTGGATATATTTGCAGTTTTAACGAAATGGTAAAACTGGCTCAAAATACGAATTTTCCGGCCACATGGATTACAGACCGGATCAGAATATTGCATGAAATGAACAAACGGCAATCCAACTTCTATACAAATTTCGGCTGCCCCCAAAGCAATCCTTTCGTTTTGATGGCCTGAACAGATTTTCTAAAGAAAACTGGCCTTGCTTTCCAAGATTGCTTCCAAATTTAGCTTTAAACGAAATCGTACATAACCTACAAATAATCACTGACACTCGAATCAGACGACAATACTCTCCTTCCCGTAAACAACCAGCAGCTTGCATAATGTACACAACAGATGTGTTTATATTTATTTATCAGAAGTGAAGGGAGCTTCCGGTGCAATAATTCTTCGGTGTTGATTGGTCGGCTACTCATTTCCGGAACAGTGGTCAAGCACGACTAATTAGGGGGTATTTCTCATTTTCACAGTGTTTTCGGGCAGGCGTTTTCTATTCCCTCTCTTCGCCCCCTACCCCGCTCCTTTTGACTCGCCCCATTTTTTCCTCTCTTTTCGAGTTTCAACAGGCGCTTTCGCGAGCAAAACATTTGGGCGCCCGAAGAAAACGCCTGGACTGCAGGCTATCCATTTCTTGACATCAGGATTCATACGACATTCATTGGGCAACTGAGTTGTTCCCTTCAGTACAACAGCTTACAATCAAGTCTTCGGCCATAGTGTCGTCAATTGGTGTAAATACTTTGCCCATAAATTGTACTCATATAACTGCTCATGTACTACATCGTTAATACTCTCTTTGAGTTTACGATACGGCTCGATCCAAATCTGACGCTCACAGCTGTCTTTTAGTGTGAACCTATAGTGAACGGCGTGTGGGTTTGTATGCAACCTGAGCATTTCTCTGATTCGCTTTCCCAGCGTCAACATCATCAATTGACTTAAACTCGAACATTGACAAAACTTCTAAAGTGACTCCTATGATCAAATCGCTTCAAACAACGCAAATAGCCTTCTTGATTGGCAACGCCTTCTGGATTTTCTGGAGGAGCAAGGGCGAGATACAAAAAATATTCATACAAGGGTCGGTGCAAGGGAAAATCGTATGAAACCACTTGTGAGAACATCGTTCCTCGATACCAGACCTTGTGTCTTCCCTCCCCCGGGAGTACGTTTTTCTGCATAGACGATCGAAACCGAATTTATAACTGGGCGTGCCCCATGGGGGCAGCCCAGTAATAACTCATACACGCAATTTGCAAGTGAAGATGTTGGACTTTGGCCTTTTTACTATTCGTACTTAAAATAAACGCAAATTGTTACAAGAAAATTTTCTCAAACGATTTTAAGAAATCACCACGACTTTACAACATCTGCAAATAAATTATGTTCCATGCAGCGTCAAGGTTCATAGGCTAACATTTATTAACTTCCAAAATAATTACCAAACTGCCGAAATATATGTCTACTCATATCATGTTATTCCACTCAATAAAACAATGTCTAATTATTGTGTCAACTAGCTTCTTCCAATTTTATTCTCTAACGCTACTGTTTCAACTTTGTACGCATCTTTACTAAATAAAGTACGTTTCAATAACTATAATACTTAGTAAACAGGAAGGATGTATCATGTTGTTCACTTATTCATGTTTTTTTTTTTTTGCCTGGAACGAAAAAGGTCTGTTGAACTTTGAAAGCGAGAGAATAAAGCTTGTTTACCGGGTTAACAGTACTCGGTGCCGCTTTCAAAAAAATAAGATGCCTTTGAAACTTCTAAAATCACAATTTATAGGCCGCATACTTTCGATTTAGATATTGGTCCATATATAAATATTAATTTTTGTTTCATCGGAAGAGCTTTGAAAATATATGATCTTTTGTACTCTACCTTGAAGCAGGTGAAACAGGACTCATAAATACGTGCGTTCTACCGTTCGCGATAGCCGAATTAGGTCAGAAATCTCTCTAAGCAGCATCCACACTAAAAGAACTAAAATATGAACCCTTAAAGAACTGCATTGACTGTACACAGCGTTTGAATCATGACGATATTTAGGGTACAATCGATTGGGAAATCTGGATTTAGATTTGAAAATCCGGATTTCGGATTTGCAATCGAACGCGAAATCCGAAAACAGATTTCAACGCTGCAATATTTGTTTTTGGATTTTCCTTTTTATCGTTCGATTGGGAAATCCGAAAGAGGATTTGAAAAACTGTCCTTAGGAACAGCAGTCTTGCACGCACACGCATAATTAGTAAAAAGAAGACCGCTGTTCACGAGAACATTTTTGCAAATCCTTTTTCGGATTTCCCAATCGAACGACAAAATGGGAAATCCAAAAAATCCGGATTTGGATTTCTTAATTGAAATCCACCCTGAGGACGAATTTCTCGGAGGTGAAATCCGTTTACGGATTTCGCGTTCGATTGGGAAATCCAGATTTACATTTGAAAATCTAAATCCGGATTTCCCAATCGAATGCACCCTTAATGTAATGCTTCTAAACACCTTTAGCCGTAATAAAAGACGAAATTAAAAATTGTGAAGAATCAAGATCGGGTGGTGTCAAAGTGCCCTTGTTTGAACTTTAACAATGCAATGTTTAATAGATGCCAAGATCTCATCGGTTCCTAAGCATCAACTCATAGTACCTTGAGCCTTATTGGCTCCTGCAACAAACATCCGGACATAAAAAGCCACAAAGCCATAAAGATACAGACGCTCACCGCACAGCACTCTCGGGTGTTACACCAGCCTGTGATAGGACAAACGCGCGTACTTAATGCAACAAGGATCGACTTGTGGCTGCTTCTCTTCGAGCGCGCTAATTTAGTTTATAACTGGTGGCCCTGAGAGATGAGAGGCGCCAGCTTAGGATGTCTCTCCAAAACGTCAAGATGACCGTTATTTTTCCATATCGTAAACATTGAAATAAAACGCTTCAGAGAAGTCGTTAAAGTGAAAAGATGACTAAAAACGGATCACCAGAAAGTGTTATTAATTGCGGGGTTTGGTCTTAACCCATCCCCGTGTACAGTTTACCTTTGCCGGGTCTGCATTTTAGCGCCTAGTCTTCATTCTGCACCTTGCATATGTTTTACCTTTACCTCTGCAGTCTGTATTTTTTGCTCGGTCCGCAGTTTGTATAGTTTACATAAAGAAAACCGTTTAGTGTTATAATTGTTTTTTTTATTATTATTATTATTTTTCGTAAAACCCAACAGACCCCGGGAGCCCGTATTTTTCACAAAGCCCATCGCCCCGTTGCCACGTCGTCCCGACGCCCCTGCACCCGTATCCCGCATCGCATTATCCACTAAACTCGCTTCAGAGGCAAGTGATTTACAGCAAAGTTTTTTTGCTCCCTAAAACATCATAATCCCATGTTTGAGAAGAGCTCTTGCTTATTGTATCGAATTCTATTTTTAAAAAAAGGCGGTAATTTAGAAGACAACTTCTCAGCTAAAATAGAGTAATTGGACGATTGAATAAAAAATATGGCAACCGCGAGCCACCTCCCGCGATTCTCAAGACCCAAATATGGGAAACCGTAAACCGCAGTTTGTCGTTTACAGTGAAATGACCAAACCTCGATCTCAAGGTCTCTGGTTCATACTTGCCTCTCTTTTAGCACCCGACCCGCTCCTGGCCTTATCACCTCTCTCTGTAAAACGCTTTTCCCTAATGTGCAACTGCTACTGATTGAACTAATTGTATGGTACTAACAAAGATACACAAACTAAAAAAAAATCCTCTCAACGGTAAAATGAAACCACAACATATTTATACTTTTTTTGCAGGAGAGCTGGAATACCAAAGCCAGCAGAAAGAACAAAAAGCCATAGAGTACCAAGAACGACTCCTCAAGATTTCAAAAGAAGTGGGAGATAAAGCAGGGCAAGCAATAGCGTACAGTAATCTTCGCAACGCCTATTATAGTCTTGGAGATTTTCAGAAATCCATAGAGTACCATGAACGACACCTCAAAATTTCGAAAGAAGTGGGAGATAGAGCAGCAGAGGGAAGAACGTACGGCAATCTTGGCAACGCCTATCAAAGACTTGGAGATTTCCAGAAAGCCATAGAGTACCATGAACGACACCTCAAAATTTCGAAAGAAGTGGGAGACAGGGCAGGGGAAGGAAGAGCGTATAGTAGTCTTGGCATCGCCTATCACAGACTTGGAGATTTCCAGAAAGCCATAGAGTACCATGAACGACACCTCAAAATTTCGAAGGAAGTGGGAGACAAGGCAGGAGAAGGAAAAGCGTATGTTAGTCTTGGGATCGCCTATGACAGACTTGTAGATTTCCAGAAATCCATAGAGTACCATGAACGAGACCTAAAAATTTCGAAAGAAGTGGGAGACAGAGCAGCAGAGGGCAGAACGTACGGCAATCTTGGCAACGCGCATTATGGTTTTGGAGATGTTCAGAAAGCCATAGAGTACCATGAACGACACCTCAAAATTTCGAAAGAAGTAGGAGACAGGGCAGGAGAGGGAAGAGCGTATGGTAGTCTTGGAATCTCCTATCAAAGACTTGGAGATTTCCAGAAAGCCATAGAGTACCATGAACGACACCTCAAAATTTCAAAACAAGTAGGAGACAAGGCAAGAGAGGGAAAAGCGTATGTTAGTCTTGGCATTGCCTATCACAGACTTGGAGATTTCCAGAAAGCCATAGAGTACCATGAAGGACACCTCAAAATTTCGCAGGAAGTGGGAGACAGGGCAAGAGAGAGAAGAACGCACGGTAAACTTGGCAAGGCCCATTATAGTTTTGGAGATGTTCAGAAAGCCATAAAGTACCATGAAAGACATCTCAAAATTTCAAAAGAAGTTGAAAACAGGGCAGAAGAAGGAGGAGCGTATGGTAGTCTTGGCATCGCCTATCACAGACTTGGAGATTTCCAGAAAGCCATAGAATACTATGAACGACACCTCGAAATTTCGAAAGAAGTGGGAGACAGGGCAGGAGAAGGAAGAGCGTATGGTAGACTTGGCAACGCCTATAACAGACTTAGAGATTTCCAGAAAGCCATAGAGTACCATGAACAACACCTTAAAATTGCAAAAGAAGTGAAAGACAGGGCAGGAGAAGGAAGAGCTTATGATGGTCTTGGCATTGCCTATCACAGACTTGGTGATTTTCAGAAAGCCATAGACTACCATGAACGACACCTCAAAAATTCGAAAGAAGAGGGAGAGAGGGCAGGAGAAGGAAGAGCGTATGGTAGTCTTGGCATCGCCTATCACAGACTTGGAAATTTCGAGAAAGCCATAGAGTACCATGAACAACACCTCAAAATTTCGAAAGAAGTGGGAGACAAGGCAGGAAAAGGAAGAGCGTATCGTAGACTTGGCATCGCCTATTACAGACTTGTAGATTTCCAGAAATCCATAGAGTACCATAAACGACACCTGGAAATTTCGATAGAAGTGGGAGACAAGGCAGGAGAAGGAAGAGCGTATGATGGTCTTGGCATCGCCTATCACAGATTTGGAGATTTTCAGAAAGCCATAGAGTACCATGAACGACATCTCAAAATTTCAAGAGAAGAGGGAGACAGGGCAGGAGAAAGAAGAGCGTATGGTAGTCTTGGCATCGCCTATCACAGACTTGGAGATTTTCAGAAAGCCATAGAGTACCGTGAAGGACACCTCAAAATTTCGAAAGAAGTGGGAGATAGGGTAGGAGAAGGAAGAGCGTATGATAGTCTTGGCATCGCCTATGACAGACTTGGAGATTTTCAGAAAGCCATAGAGTACCATGAAGAACACCTCAAAATTTCGAAAGAAGTGGGAGACAGGGTAGGAGAAGGAAGAGCGTATGGTGGTCTTGGCGTCGCCTACAACGGACATGGAGATTTCGAGAAAGCCATAGAGTACCATGAACGAGACCTAAAAATTTCGAAAGAAGTGGGAGACGGGGTAGGAGAAGGAAGAGCGTATGGTAGTCTTGGCATCGCCTATGACAGACTTGGAGATTTCCCGAAAGCCATAGAGTACCATGAAAGACACCTCAAAATTTCGAAAGAATTGGGAGACAGAGTAGGAGAAGGAAGAGCGTATGGTAGTCTTGGCATCGCCTATGACAGACTTGGAGATTTTCAGAAAGCGATAGAGTACCATGAACGAGACCTAAAAATTTCGAAAGAAGTGGGAGACAGAGTAGGAGAAGGAAGAGCGTATGGTAGTCTTGGCATCGCCTATGACAGACTTGGAGATTTTCAGAAAGCGATAGAGTACCATGAACGAGACCTAAAAATTTCGAAAAAATTGGGAGACAGAGTAGGAGAAGGAAGAGCGTATGGTAGTCTTGGCATCGCCTATGACAGACTTGGAGATTTCCCGAAAGCGATAGAGTACCATGAACGAGACCTAAAAATTTCGAAAGAAGTGGGAGACAGGGTAGGAGAAGGAAGAGCGTACTGTAATCTTGGCAACGTCTATTACAGTCTGCGCGATTTCCAGAAAGCCATAGAGTACCATGAAGGAGACCTCAAAATTTCGATAGAAGTGGGAGACAGAGTAGGAGAAGGAAGAGCGTATGGTAGTCTTGGCATCGCCTATGACAGACTTGGAGATTTTCAGAAAGCGATAGAGTGCCATGAACGAGACCTCAAAATTTCCAAAGAAGTGGGAGACAGAGTAGGAGAAGGAAGAGCGTACTGTAATCTTGGCAACGTCTATTACAGTCTGCGCGATTTCCAGAAAGCCATAGAGTACCATGAACGAGACCTCAAAATTTCGATAGAAGTGGGAGACAGAGTAGGAGAAGGAAGAGCGTACTGTAATCTTGGCATCGCCTATGACAGACTTGGAGATTTTCAGAAAGCGATAGAGTACCATGAACGAGACCTCAAAATTTCGAAAGAATTGGGAGACAGAGTAGGAGAAGGAAGAGCGTATGGAAATCTTGGCGTCGCCTATGACAGACTTGGAAATTTTCAGAAAGCGATAGAGTACTATGAACGAGACCTCAAAATTTCGAAAGAATTGGGAGACAGAGTAGGAGAAGGAAGAGCGTATGATAGTCTTGGCAACGCCTATGACAGACTTGGAGATTTTCAGAAAGCGATAGAGTACCATGAACGAGACCTAAAAATTTCGAAAGAAGTGGGAGACAGAGTAGGAGAAGGAAGAGCGTACTGTAATCTTGGCATCGCCTATGACAGACTTGGAGATTTTCAGAAAGCTATAGAGTACCATGAACGAGACCTCAAAATTTCGAAAGAAGTGGGAGACAGAGTAGGAGAAGGAAGAGCGTACTGTAATCTTGGCAACGTCTATTACAGTCTGCGCGATTTCCAGAAATCTTTAGAGTACCATGAACGAGACCTCAAAATTTCGATAGAAGTGGGAGACAGAGTAGGAGAAGGAAGAGCGTATGGTAATCTTGGCAACGTCTATCACAGTCTTGGAGATTTTCAGAAAGCCATAGAGTACCATGAACGAGACCTCAAAATTTCGAAAGAATTGGGAGACAGGGTAGGAGAAGAAAGAGCGTATAGTGGTCTTGGCAGCGCATATGACAGACTTGGAGATTTCCAGAAATCTATAGAGTACCATGAACGAGGCCTCAAAATTTCGAAAGAAGTCGGAGACAGGGCAGGAGAAGAAAGAGCGTATAGTAGACTTGGCATCGCCTATTATAGACTTGGAGAATTGCAGAAATCCATAGAGTACCATGAACGACACCTCAGAATTTCGAAAGAAGCGGGAGATAGGGCGGGAGAAGGATGAGCGTACTGTAATCTTGGCAACGTCTATCACAGACTTGAAGATTTCCAGAAATCCATAGAGTACCATGAACGACACCTCAAAGTTTCGAAAGAAGTGGGAGACAGGGCAGGAGAGGGAATTGCTTGTTTTCATTGTCACGCCATTCAAAGTAGATCAAAATAAAAATCAAAACCGTGCAATAGATAAAGTCCAGAATCTGGGAAATGAAAGGACGAACATATACAAAGACCCTTGCCAAGATTCAGGTCAGAGGAATATTTCGTATACGAGATATCCGAAGAAATGTTTTACCCAAACTTTGTATGGAGACGCCATGCTGGTGTTCACCTAGATGAGCTCCAACATGTTTGACGGAAACCAACAGAAACATCTGTTACCGAGTTTTGCTACAAAATTGTGAATTTATTCTTCGAGGAACTCATAAACATTAAAGTAATACTTTTCTAATACATGAACTGTTTAGATAGCAAAATTTCCTGAAATAAGTCATTTTTTAACCTACATGATAGCTCTCTTGGCCGTCATGTAAATGCTGCGTCACGCAAAAGCTTAGAAATTCAAGCGTACTCTATTACAAAACCAAGCACCCTTTTGAGGCGAAAATTTGTATGAAAATTAGTTTTCAGCCGCTCTGATGCATCGTGAAAGTAAAATCTCGGTAGGATCGATAGTTTTGTTAGTTTGAATTTTAGTGACGTCATGTGAAAACCAACAATAGTGTACTGTAATCTTGGCAACATCTATGCCAGACTCGGAGATTTCCAGAAAACTATAGAGTACCAATAACGACACGTCAAAATTTCGAAAGAAGTGGGAGACATACAGTTTGATCAGTCCACATTAAGTGTTATATGTATAAAAAAACATTTTTTATACGTCTATTTTATAAGAATAGAGACTGAGAGGGGGCTTGAAAGATAAAGGGGGTGTAATAACGTTCTCACCCTGAAAAGAGGAGCTTATTAGAGTTGGGGATTAATAGAAGATTAATGGTATACAAGTTTCTTTTAATCTACAATAAGTCTAATCGTTGTTTGAATAGAAAACTATATGCTGTCAATAAATACGTTTAAGCTTTTCGTAGTATGAAAATTAGAGTGTATGTTTCGTAGCTATAATAAGTTTGCGACCATTCGTGTACAGTGTTTTATATTCCCCTGAAAAATATCAGGAACCAGTGTTGAATTTCTGCTATTTTCATTGTTTTACCACATGTGACAGATTCACTTTAGACTTGTCTAGTGGCAAGTTAAGTATAGTTCTTTGCTGTCATTATTTAGACAGCTTTTTTTTAATTCTTTTGGCACACTGGTTTCAGTTTACTATTGTCTAGAAAGGTCTCCATTTTAATACTGAAGTCAAATTCCCTTTTCAGTCACTAGGTTAAATCACTAATTTAGTTTTACATTTACTTGTCTTTTTGATGGGTGTCAAGGCTTATTTGCGTTCCCAACGTTGTTTTCGCCATCAAGTTTTCTGATTTCTCTTGTCTACACCTTTTACATACAGGACGGGTTAAGCCACAAAGAAAAAGGAATGACAACTAGGGACCAATCAATTACGGAGTTTTAGTTTCCTGGTCAAAACAAATTAAAGAGTCCGTTGATAACTGTTTTGTAGAGGACAAAATTTCGAAGTTTGTTTAAGTCGACACGACTTTTAATTGACCACTCCAGAAAATACCATAGCATACCATAATACTCTTTGTTTGTCACCCCAACATTTTGCATAAGCATTATTTTCAGTTTCTCTTGGGGCCTCTTTAACTCCCAAGAGAAACTGAAGACAATGCTTATGCTAAATTTTGGGGTGACAAACAGTGTATTATGGTATGTTATGGTATTTTCTGGAATGGTCAGTTGCAGGCGACAAAGGAGCCCGCAGCCTATACACGCCCTTTATAATGGCGGTCTGCTGGGGCGGAGTGGGAACGAACCACATCAGAGCGAGGCAAGTAAGGCTATGGTAACCAAAACAAATCGAAGCGACGCGACACGAAGCGATCTTAGCTAGCATGAAGTATGTCGAGTGAATCGTTTCTAGAAGAGCAAGATACTCCTGGTGCGTCACTTTGCGGTCGAAAACCGTTGCATAAAAGAACGAAGAACTTAAATTTTGGTTGAAATGTAGAGGTGATCCAGGCAAAGGCCTCAAAACCAAAGCTGAACTTCTAAAGAGGTAAGACAGTGATTGCTTTGTAATCTTACTTATATTCTACCAGTCACTTGTAAGATTTGTTCAAGTTTAATAATCATCTGATTTCTTTATCAGGGTAGAAGAGTATATCAAGACTGGAAAGGACAAAAATATCGCGGATCCCGATCAAATGGTCTCTACACCAAGTGAAAACAGCAACGCATTGGAATCGCAGCTACATCAAGTGTTACGGACTCCTCACATGGTGATGCTAACAGATCGTCTGTCAAGTATCCCACTGATGGATGGAGCACCACGATGCCATATTAATACGAGTTTTATGGAACTAATCGAGGCTTTTCAATATTACTTTTTTTCGGAAAACTGTTACGTTTTCCGTTTAGAGAGAGACTTGGGAGTCCCCGTGTAAGGGAATCCGGATTCCGGAATCCCGGAAAGTTTTTCTTGTGGAATCCGGAATCCAGCACTAGGAATCCGGAATCCTACTAAAGATTGGAATCCAGAATCCAACTTACTAGAGATCTACTCCAGATTGGATTGAGCTACTCGCTCAAAAGAAAAACCATCTATGGAAAGCCTTCCCAGGGTATATTCCTCAACGTGATGAACGCTTGCTTATGAGCGGCTGGCAGGATCACAAAATTCGGGGGTCTTCGAGGGAATACAGCGCAGCCTTTTTAAGGTGTAAATTGGATTGTTGTGAATAGCTTCAACCTCTGGCTATGTTTGATTCTCTATTGTTCACTCGCTTCGCTGAACTTAAAAAATCAAAAGCGATTTGACCAGGCATAGGACCGGAAAAGATGCACCTGGGATGAACCTTTTCTTGAACCTTCCTAGTCCTCCTGGTTCACAGTTAAAAATAAACGTTCACTTTCAACATTTTATTAAAAAAGAAAAAAAGAAATTCACAGTCTCTTAGTCCCTAATTTGGTCCTAGTAGTTTTGGTGAGAACATGCAGTTTCATGGTTTCGATAATCTTTATTTGAGAAATAAGCTAGGTACTGTCAGAACCGTACCAATCAGCTGTCACTAAAGTAATCACGTGCAAGGATGCGGTGGGTGTCTTTTTCATTCATCCCCGGCATTCGAGTGAAATCTCGCCACCTCATCGATGAGACGAGTTTGAAGTTTGTTGTCTGTTAGATTTTTCTTTTCTACTTTATTAAAAAAAAGACGTCATGGGAAAGCACAAGCAAAAACAAAAGGCTGAGAGAGAAAGGTACGTGTAACACTGTGCTGTGAAATTTTATACCAATTTTTAGCTGACTGGTAGATCTAAACGTGCCAAAGGCAAAGCTGCATGATTTTTCGTTTGTGTCGATCTGTAGACTGTAACGTGGCGGTAAGCAAGTCACAAACATGAACGCCGGAAGGATTGATTTTTTTCTCAATCATAATTGAATGTAATATGAAGTTTATGTCGTTCGTGGAGAAAATATCTTATAAATGAGCGCTTTATGGTTTTAAAACGCTTAAAACGAGCCAACGCGTCAGAAACGCTCAATTCTTTATTGGATAGAGCCGTGAAGTTTTGTTCTAACAAAACGTGGTTATACGTACATCTTAAGTAATTTAACACACATCTCAACTAATTTTTTGTTGTTTTTGTTCTTTTTAACATCAAATTCAACGCGACAGTCAGTTTGAATTTCATTATCATTGCGGGCACTAAAACCTCAAAGCAGTACGCCTCAACTTCTACCCAAGAATTTTTTACCCTCTTCGAAAGTCTTTATTGACACCAAGAGCGAGTTTTAAAAAGTCTTAAAGGGGCTATGTCACGACCTGCGCATGTGCAGGATTTTTGCCTGCTCTGTTGATTTTCTCAACTGTCCGCCATATTGGATTTAGAAATCAGGCCGATTTTTGGCAGCAAACCTCTGTTTATAGCACATTTTTTTCTAAGGTTTTCCTCGTATACTTCATTACTTTCTTCGACCAGTTCCACTTTAGCTATAGACGCAAAATCATGATCTCGGACGAGGCGACAGAGTCTGTGGTGGTAAGTTTCCTTCGATGTCGATAAGGTTTCTTTTATGAATTCGTGCTTTTCATCCACATACTGTCTAGCGAAGTAATTAATTGTTATCTCCACGGCATAATTTTTCAGGAAAATCACATCGCGTGCAAATGTAAAAGCACTTGTTCCACTAGACGAACGGCGAATACCAATCGAGGATGTCCTTGCAAGGGTGCTGGAAGAACATGTGGCAGTGAATGTTCCTGTGGATCCACGGCGAAGCCTTGCCGAAACAAGGTGAGTAACATTACTTATTTGCGGTCGTAAAAGTTGAACTTGAAAGGGACAACTTATTGTTTGCATATTTTCCAGTGTGTGAATTCCACTACCACTTTACTACTGCAAGCTTACAAGTATGTTTATATTCCTATGCTTTGAACAGCCTGGTGGAGAACGCCATCCAGTATCGCGCAACAGAAGGTCCCAGCCTTATCAAGTTGAAAACCGACCGAGTGAAGAGGAAGAAAGGTTGAGGGAAAACAATGATGTAAAGGTGAGCATATTAATTTTATATTAGCAGAGTATATTTTGTTTAAAAATAAAGCTTTATTGGTGGAACTCTTACCTTATATGATCCGTAGAATAATCATTTAAACTAAATGATAGAATATGTGATACAAAGGGAAATCCTTTTTGTTGTCTTTAGCTAGGTAATATGAAAATTTAGCTGTTTTTGTGTATTCTTCTAGGAGTTCATACAGACACTCGATGAGCCCATGGTGCGAAAGCGCTGCATCAGAAGCCTGCGAAGGGGTGTGGGAAGCATGGACTTCATCCAGGGGCTCTTGATCATGGAGGATGACCTGGATGAAGAACATGAAGAGGATGAAAGCAATGTTACCCTTACCCCTAGTACCTCCACTGATCTTGCTTGCAGTTCAAATGCTGGAACACCAGATCCTGAGCCATCTCCAAGCAACAATGCCATACCATGGTGCAAGTGTGGGGTGTGTCAAATAATGCCCCAAGAGATTGAAAATAAATGTTGTGGTTTACGATGGTGTGTTACAATGCACACTCGATTTTCAAAGCTTTGCTTGGATCCAGATGTTATTCAGTTAGCCATAAGGAACAGGGGGGACAACCGAAATGACAGGGATGACAACAGCACGTAGGATTTTAGGAAGACTGGCTATCGCCAGTATGTACTGGATAGATATGGTTACCTAGGCAAGGGAAATAGGAAAGTGTGTCCTTCCTGTGTTGTAACTGTTATCCGGAGGTACTATCCATCCCAAACTGGGGTTTACATGGGATACAGGGCTGAGTAACTGTAAAATCACTTTGCCTCCCTAAGTTTTGACTAACCCTAATGTCAAACTAAACATGGAGAAAAAAAATTGTGTCCCATGTAAGGATAATTTTCTTGTACACATACATGTTTGTTTTGCCATGCAGCAGGCTAGTAATAATACCCAAATGAGAATTCTCTTCAAAATTATTTATTTCACTGTTTATCAGAAGATAAAGGAACACAGCAGTTGCAAATCATCAAAACAGTCTTTTCCAGTCTTTTGACAGTCACTTCTGTAACTCCCGTTACATCAACATCTGATTCACTGTAGACATATAACAAATACACAGTTATTATTTTAGTATTGTTTTTACTTGGCTCAACTGAACAAAGTTTATGCACGATACAAGATTCAGGCTAGAAAACTACTTATGCATTGGTATTACATTCTTCACAAGCCCTTGAGATTATTACTTTGCATAAACTTAGAAGTTTAGATTACATTCTGTTCAAGCCTTTGTGTTTATCACTTTGCATAAACTTAGAAGTTTGAAATTCTCTAGGCTTGTCATTGAGGCAGAACCCATGGCAATTCTGATGCAGAATAATAAACTATTATCATTGAAGGGCATTTCAAAACAAAGAATAATTATGCACTGTATACTGTGCTTATTCACTATATACTCATGCACTGGAACTTGTGCAACAAAAAGTCTCACAAACAAAATAAACCACAATTGATTTGTAATGTTATTAAAACCATTTTTACCTTGCACTGACAATGCTCCCACTGATACATCCAAAGAAGCAATACCAGGTTGCACTGGAGTCGATGTGACAGCAGCTATAGTTGTACGTAATTCATGTGGGGCAAAATTAGAGTTTGACGAGTAGCCACATTTCAGTTCTGTAGACACCCACGATGAATATATAATATTATCTATCCAGATTCGCCGATGCCCTCTTCTCCAGATTTCATTATAGCTGTTTTTTGAGGAATAAAGCCTCTTTCGTCCACTGCCAGCCCTGGAACCGCCGTGACCGGACATCGCTGCTCATAGCTCTAATCGAAATTAGACCGTAATCATCGGATCCACTGAACAAAAGCCCACTAAGACGAAAGCAGAAAGACTATTTTATATTACAAAACCGCCGAAAGCGAAAAATATTCGAGGATGGCCAAGATTCAAGGCGATGAATTCGGTATGTTGATCGTCCCGCGAAACTTGAAAAAGTTGGGCCAATCTTTTTAAGTTGACTCGTAGTTGCCGAGCATGCGCAGTTTCGTGACATAGCCCCTTGAAGAGCGAATGCATAGAAAAATCGAGCAAACCGTGGCCACAGCTCAAAACCTAACCAACCCTCATTTTCAGTCTGTAATAAGATTTTGATAAGTTTATAACACTGCTGAGGTTTAAACTTCAAAATGCGGCCGAGTTTGGGAATTATTTGAGATTTTCGATTTCAACGGTATGCGGGCATAAAATTTGCCGCCGAACACGGGAAAATAGCCCAGTGACAGAAATGAGCTGACTTTCATAAACGAGCGAATTTATTGGCAATCTTTCACTTAAATCTCACAAAACAGATATCTAACAATTTCTAAACGGCACATTTTTTAGATTTAGAGAATAAAATATCGACGAACGAGCACAATTTTGAAACGTAATTTGCATAATGCTGATAAATACAACAATTTACCTCTAAAACCAAAATCGAATTTTCTATATGGGGGAATTCTCCAAATCACCCCAAATC
This sequence comes from Porites divaricata, assembly GCA_038088405.1. Classification (NCBI taxonomy): domain Eukaryota; kingdom Metazoa; phylum Cnidaria; class Anthozoa; order Scleractinia; family Poritidae; genus Porites; species Porites divaricata. The sequence goes on along the minus strand of JBBMOI010000015.1, from coordinate 2,966,144 downwards.
CCGGTTACTTCCCAATGAGATATAGTACTTCAACATTATCTGAAAGTTAGTCTGGTGTTCTTGCGAACGCTTGTAAAATAGATTGATTATTTTGAGGTTATTTTGCCCCAAAGAACCGCTAATTGACCCCAGCGTCAATTGACACGTGCACGTCACCTTTGTTTTCTGCGTCGATTTGAGCTCGTTAAAAGGGAGAAACTAACAAGATTCTTTTTATATGTACCTGTTTTAACGAAATGCATGCAATCTTCAAAATACAACAATTTCGTACTTTCTGTTCTTGAGATCTTGTAGATTGTAGCATGGCGTCCGCGAGCGGACCTGAGTCTACGTCTGTTTTCCCGTGACTGCGAAATCAGAATAACATCATGAAATAATTCTCGCTCGAACCTTCGTAAATGAATCAGCTTTGCAGTGCCTTACCTGAGATAAAAAGTGGGCCGAATAGGAAAACATTCTAGCGCAACTTGGATCCTTTGCAGCACGGGAGTGTATTTGCTAAGCGGCGACGGTATCAATGACTTTTAAGAGCCACTCTCCCTAACCACCGCGTGAGGGGCGGCACAAGGTCGGAAAAATGGCCCCCTTGATATTTCGTCCAGAGATAACCTATGGTATGCTAAGAATCGTGATATAAGTTTTAGGTTCTAGAGTTTTTGCATTTTTGAGAAAATTACGAAAAACCGTCGATAACCCGTGAAGCCGAAAAATCACTGAAATGAGGTCAAATTTCATGATCAGATAATCGAACTCGCGTGAAGGCACATAGCAAATTATGGCTTTCCGTAGTTTATAATTTTATTTAGAAGGTATTGCTAAGCTGCCTTGATGATATTTCAGACTTACAATTGTAATTCCGAATTCGTGGAGACCAGGCGAAGAGAACCGAAATTTCTAGACTTTGAAAATCAAAAATTCCATACCGTTTTCAAACATCTCAAAACATACTCGGTATTACGTAGAATTCTTTCAAAATTCAATTCTAGCAAAGTACATGAGTTGTACTTGAACGTGATATAATGTTTTTTCTTGGCAAAAGTTATTTCTGAGGCGAGCGGCCCCATGCAAGTTGACCCAATTTGACCTTTTGAAGAGATTTTGTTTAACCAGGAATGTAAACAATTCGACTAGCCTTTGCTCGCTTTTTGAGTAAAACATTGAAAGACCCTGCCATTTGCCATTAAAACTACCCAGTAAACCTGAGATAATACTTCGCTGACAGCTTACCTTCCAAATGAGTGTTTGAAGGCAAATAATTTTGATGTTCTTCGCTAATTTTCCTGTGTTTTGCTGCCGTGCTCAACCACCGGCCTTTTCATACGCGGCTACGGCATTTTCTAAGTGTCACCTTTTTCTGGCGTGTACAATATTTTTGCAGGACCTGGATCCATGTCTTGCATATAAAGCATCCTCTGGGTATCTACTGAGTTTTGTATTGAATATTTCTAATGAAAAGAGGCAAGAACTGAAGGAACTAAGTTAACTGACAAATAGCCCAGATCGATGTCACGCAATCTTTACATCTAAGTGATCACGTGCCGCAAATACATCCGCGTGGATATTTTTGTCTTGCTCTTGCCCATTTCTTCACTTTCTTCCCTACTAGCGTACAATGTTTTCGTTTTGGTTTTTTGTAACTTTTTTATTCTTAATCACAAGCCTATTTCGAAGGATAGTTCTTTGTATACAATACTTTGAATTGGTGTTTATACACGCGACACATTTACTTTTCCCATTTTCTAGTGACTGTGCAATACACTAGAAATCCTATCTAGTTGTTGCTATAAAAGTCAAATGCCCGGGCAGGTCCATTGCTAATGATTTCCTAAAGCTAGATAAAAGGGAATAGTAATATGTATCTGAAAAAGGGCTAGTTACTGGCCGCAAAGCGAGTTTTTGTAATTTGTATTAATTGTATTTACCAATATGCCCATGGCAGGTGAACACGCAAATAGGTCCCCTTCGCGGTGCATCTAACTTTTTAGGAATTATGTTCAACAAGATACCTTGAGATGCAGAAGTAAACGCACGCTTTTATATGATTCTCGAAAACTATCCCCTTGGAAACTGAAAATGATTTGCTTTTGGGTTCGCACAAGACATGCTTCTTCTCGTACGAGCAAAGAGCACGTAAATGAAAACTGTTTTGAGAGGTTTAAAACAGATAATTACCAAACGCAAATGGATCTGTGGCAAACGGTTTGTTTACCTCTAAAAAGATTCTAAATATAGAATTCTCACGGCGTTCGAGCTGTGATCTTTTAAAATCGAACTTTTCGACCGCTCGCCCGATAAGCGAAGTTAGCACGTGCGACGCTCCTAACTTTTTCTTAAATGCCATCGCGCAGAATGAGTGGACATCATTAATTATTCATGACGGCCGAAGCGGCTACTTCGAATGCACGAGCGCTTTGAATAAGCTCCAAATAAGAGAAGAATGTGCCTTTTTTGGTCCACCAGCGTTGATAGAACTCCTTGGTACAACTTCGTTAGGTCCAAAATAACAGAACCACGGGCGGAATATTAAAAATGAATGATTTATCTACGGTTTAAGCACAAAATATATAAATTTTACCTAGCAGAAGGACTATCCCTTTGCACTTGAAAATTCCTAAAAAGAGGCCATTTTTTGTATGGAAGCTGACTTTGGGCGCGACTTTCTGCAAACCAGTAACAAAATCCTCAAAACCACGGACAGAATATGTAAGATTGCTCTTTCCTTAAACAGAATACGTTTTAGCTTTTAAAATATATGGACATGATCCACTATCCCTGCGAGTTTGAAAAAGTCTGGTAGAAACGCAGCGTACCTAAGGCCAGCGAGCTATTGTTTTAAGCACAGGTATGAATAACAATGGCAGTCAAATATAACAATACGCCATTGAACACCACTCACTTGTGGAGTTCGTCATTATTTGGTGCCGCGAACTTTAAAATATATTAAAGAATCACTAGAGTTTATTAACACAATCTGCCACGCGTACACGCTTGATCAGTACAAGGAATAAAACGAGTAAAAGTGGATGTGATGGCCAGCATGTTCCCTTGTTTTGCACTGCGCATCTCTTACTGCGCATAACAAGATGGCCGCCGTAAAAAAGGGCATGTGAAGTAACATTATTAAAATGAAGTTGACGGAAGAGAAACGCTATTGGAATCTTTGTTTGTGGTTGTTTCTTGCCGAAGGGAGACTCAATGTATTGGGAATGGCATAACGTAAGCAGTGCGCGTGTTGCTGAGTTGCACTTCCTTGCGGAGAACCTTGATAGTGGATGTTTGACTTGTCCTTACTCATTTTGATTTTCATTTAAACGCTTTCTTTATCACATTGTGTCCTAAATGTGATGTCTCGATGTAAATTCTGTAAAAACGACTTTTTTATACTTTCTTCCCCTTTTCACATACATTCCATTCTGAAACTCGCCCCAGCATTTGGTGCGCATCTTCTGCAGCTCTACCGCAAAAACGAGTACGGTGACCCCCATTTTTTATTTCATGATTTTGATAAGGACAGTGCTTCCTTTCGATGAGAAAAAAAATTGGCACAAATCTATGTTCAGTTTTTTGGCACTTTACTAAATTGTACGGATTGAGCTATTACGGCTCGAATAGCGCGTGTCCAATTTAACTTTGCTTTGGAACGTAAAGTAAAAACAAGGGCATTAAAAGAATTTTTTATGGTACGTAAGTGGATAAACAATACATTAAAGTCAAATTCTGTGCGATACCACATGCATCATCGAAAAATCTCTCCTTTTTGTCTAGTTTTGGGCTGCGCGCGGTTTTTGTCAAAGGTCCTAAATAGCCGTATTTGTCAGCATTGTGACGTCAAAACAAGCACGGTGATCCCCACTTTTTATTACTTTTTTTACCATCTTCTTCACTTGTTACATCAGTTAACCAAGTTTCATCTACAATCTATGTTAGGTTCTTTTACTAGAGAATCACCTTAAGTATTTAAGCTCTATTGCAAAAACTGAACTTACTTACCCGCCATTTTGGTTAAATTGCTTCTGGGGGACAATATAAGAGCTAACATCTTTCGAATGGAGAAGCAAAACATTACGATTAGCGACGAGTGTTCTGGCTTCCGCGCTCAATTTTACTCACCTCGCAGCGAGTTTATTTACGACATAATGGAGTTCTCGCACGCGCTAACATAAATGGAAAATTTCACCTTTCTTTCTGGTAGATTAACTTTTGAACAAAATTCCCGCAAAATAAAGGAAAGCGTAAAGGGCAAACCTTATTACGCGAACAAACTCCACTGGATTCGAATGTTTACAACTTTACAAAGATATGTGCAGGAAAATACGTTTAGGTCTTTTGAAGAGTATTGTATAACCTTGGGCGCTCACTTTGTCAAACATTAAGCTAGTCTCCTTTAGCGGATCAGAGTAACGCCCAAAGAGTACCACAAGGGTGGGGTAGGGGGATGGGAGGAGGGTAATCCTAGGGATACGTTCGTCAGTATCACGACCCAAATACCACGCCAAGCCCTAACCTAAGCGTACGTCAATCGTGAGAACACTGTCATATAGACTTTCTTCTTAGAATCCATGCCACTAAGATGCTGCAGGGGATTCATTTAAGTTTGCGCTCTACAGGAAATTTGTCTTCCGGCTTGCGCCCACGCAATTTTATTTTCAAAATCTTCCAGTCGCCCGCTCCCCCACCTTTAATAAAAAAAAAAGGGAATGGGCCGTCCTTTACCCTAAATACATTTTGTTTTCACTCACTTTTCAATTCAAAGCTAGCACAAGGGTGGGGTAGGGGACTAGGGGGAGTGAATAGGGTGTGGTTACGAACTCTCAGCTTTTCCACTACCTACTGAGCTGAGCAATAGGCTGAGTGCGCTAAGGAGAAAAACGGGAAGTTGTCCCATTTTAACTTGAAAGAAAAACGTATTTTGAGCTAAAGCAATTGAGTGAATTACTGTATTGCTGGTTTTCAGTGTCACGCGATTCAAAACTAGATCAAAATAAAATCAAAACCGTTCAATAGATAAAGTCCAGAATCTGGGAAATGAAAGGAGGTACATATGCAAAGACCCTCGCCAAGATTCAGGTCAGAGGAATATTTCGTATACGAGATATCCGAAGAAATGTTTTACCCAAACTTATAGAGATTTGTATGAAGACGCCATGCTGGTGCTCACCTGGATGAGCTCCAACATGGCGGACGGAAACCAACAGAAACATCTGTTACCAAGTTTTGCTACAAAAGCGTTAATTTATTCTTCGAGAAACTCATAAACGTTAGAGTAATACTTTTTCTAATACATGAACTGTTTAGATAGCAAAATTTCCTGAAATAAGTCATTTTTTTAACCTACATGACAGCCGCTCTTGGCCGTCATGTAAATGCCCTGTCACGCAAAAGCTTAGAAATTCAAGCGTACTCTATCACAAAACCAAGAACCCTTTTGAGGTGAAAATTTGTATGAAAATTAGTTTTCAGCTGTTCTAATGCATCGTGAAAGTAAAATCTCGATAAGATCAATAGTTTTTTAGTTTGAATTTTACTGACGTCATGTGAAAACCAACAATTAAATATTTGGAACAAAAGACATGAAAAATCTTGTGTATGTTTATATCATGATGGAAAATCTTAATTAAATTGTTGCAGTGGCCATGTAATGGACCGTTAAATACATCAACAAGAAAGAGGAATTGTCTTCATAAAAAAGGTCGTTCCCCCTCCCCCGTCAGAAAAAAATTAATCACGAGGTCCAGAAGTGACGAAGAAAGATTGCGTTACAAGAAACTAAATGAATATCAAGAGGTTGCTCACTGAGAGGTAGATATTGCAACATATAGATTGATTTTCCGGAAAAGTGTTGCACAAGCTTAGCCTGGAACCGGCGTACAAGCTCGACTCAAGATATGACCCTAAATTATAAAGCGCGGCAACACTGAAGAAAGCAATGGAAAAATTAACTGAGAACGTCAAAATTATATGCCTTCAAGCACCCATTTGGAAGGTAAGCTGTCATCGAAGTATTATCTCAGGTTTACTGGGTAGTTTTAATGGGAATTGGCGGGGTTTTTCCAATGGTTTGCTCAGAAAGCGAGCTCAGGCTAGTGGAATTGTTTACATTTCCTGGTTAAACAAAATCTCTTCGAAAGGTCAAATTGGGTCAACTTGCATGGGGCCGCTCGCCTCAGAAATAACTTTTGCCAAGAAAAACATTATATCACGTTCAAATACAACTCTTGTACTTGCTAGAATTGAATTTTGAAAGAATTCTACATAATACCGAGTATGTTTTGAGATGTTTGAAAACGGTATAGAATTTTTGATTTTTAAAGTCTAGAAATTTCGGTTCTCTTCGCTTGGTCTCCACGAATTCGGAATTACAATTATAAGTCTAAAATATCATCAAGGCAGCTTAGCAATACCTCCTAAATAAAATTATAAACTACGGAAAGCCATAATTTGCTATGCGCCTTCACGCGAGTTCGATTATCTGATCATGAAATTTGACCTCATTTCAGTGATTTTTCGGCTTCACGGGTTGTCGACGGTTTTTCGTAATTTTCTCAAAAATGTAAAAACTCTAGAACCTAAGACTTATACTACGATTCTTAGCATACCATAGTTTATCTCTGGACGAAATATCAAGAGGTTCATTTTTCCAACCTTGTGCCATATTTTTTCAATCTCACTCGGTCCCTACAGAGAGTCGCTCTTAATTAGTTACTCACCTCCGATTGTGTGACCAGGCAATTATCGATTGTCTCCAGCGAAAAATAAGTGCACGGGAAACCAAAGCTTTCGGGATACAGTAAATTTATTTTCCTGTATGACCAGCTGTCATTTTGTCCTATTTTAAAAGTGGTCAACTAAGATGGTTAGCAAACATACTGTCCCACTTTTAAAAATGGTACAGTAACTGAATGTTCTGTTCTTCTGATTTTACCCCCAACCCCGGAGTGTTCAGAAGATATATTTGCACTACAAATGAAAGGCAAATGAATTAAATTTTAAGAATCAAGGCGGTTTTAAGGCATGGGCTACCAATGGATTAGTCATACTTATCATAAGGTGCATTGCGCAGAAAATTGCAGGCATGATATCTCTGCTATTGTATGTCCATTAATTGATTTCCCAGTAAACGTTTTGACTTTTTGACCCCAAAAGTTTTTTCCGTTCAATTCTTACAGATCCAAACTTTAATAGTCAAATTTCTATAATTTGTTGTTAAATGCAATTCTGCAGACAACTAAGTATTTAATTTTGCATGAAAGTTACATGAAATTGTGCTGTTTAGCCGTGAATCATTAAAAAGAGAAAGCATCATGTCTGCTAGTGAGGAACAATTTGTTCCTTTTAAAGAAATTGTTCTTGCCATTGCGGTTTCAAACCAAGGGTAGCAGCAAGTCTGTCGTGGTCATATACCGCTACTTCAGTGCAAACGAAGCATAGGCGCACAACAAGTCAGAACTTGCGTTTAGTCAGGTGCTGAGAATGAAGTGGGAACTTGACCCCAAGTGCGTCCATGTTCGCTCCGGCTCGAAAAGGTAGAATCCAAGATAATAAAGCAGTTGTGCAGTAAAAAGTAATGGCGAAAAACCTGCGGGGGCTGGGGAAAAAAAGGCGTCTTATTTTTCTTTGGCTTGTTCTATTTTCGCAACGTGGTACGGGCTGCGAAATACTGACAAGCTCAGTGTATAACTTCACCACAGTCCACCACAGTCACTTGGCCTTGGCCGGACACGCCCCTCACGTATCATATTTCGTTCCTAAAGTTACTTCAAAGCACAGTACCAAACCTAATCAGCGGCCGAAGGGAGAAATGGGGGATGAGCAAACGGATGTCACAGCAAATTTTGCAAGAATCCTGTATTCTTGTGCCTATCGGCTCAGGAACGATTGATTACAATCAAGGTCAGAATTAGAGTGCTAGAATGGGAGGGAAGGAAGAAAGGGAAACCGCCGCGCACACCTGTTGAGTCTTTTATAAATGTCTTGCCCTGACGGTTTCAACGAAGGGCGTCGTGGCTGCTATTTAATTTACAGTGTCTGTTGCGGTGTCAAATTAATCTTACAGCAACTGGAAACGTGGCCACGGCTGCTGAAACTGAGATTGCTTGTAGGATGAACGGCTATAGCTTTGGTATATTCACGAGGGCGTTTTGTCCAGTGAACTGAGTTCGTAGTTATTCTTAACGAAGGGATGGGATGGGTCAAGTGAATAGTTCGGGGAAAGTTTGCTCTCTTTAAGGGGGTGGGTTATATTTGTTGATATCAGGAGTTCTGGCCTGGATAGAGTCGTTGTAAAGCTATTTTTTTTTTGGGGTATCGGTTTACCGGAAGCTGAACAAGGAAGAGTTAATGGTGCATTTATGGAATAATAGAGATTCTCATGGTCTAACAGTGCGACGATTAGACCTCTGGGAAGGTGGCAACGATCAAAGCTCGCGCGCATTAGAATTCATGATAATTGAAGGTCATGATGTGGAAAAAGCGAGTCAAATGGTGGATGCCATGCAATCCTCGCGGGTGGGGGCGGCGTACCTGACCTTAACGGTTGTCCCTGCAACAGAAGGCAAGCATGCCCAGATTGTCCAGGAGTTGCTAATGAGACCGTCCCTTTCTTAGTAACCGTTCCCTGAGACCCGGGCAAATTTCTCGAGATTGCACCATCATTTTGGGCTTAAAGCTTGCAAAGTCCAGCGATAATATATAGCGCATGTTCGCGACGGTTTTTTAAGTCAGTCAAGTTCTTAAACCAGACCTCAAACGACCAGTTTTATGATGCAAAAGACAATGGGAAGGAAGTGCACATCAGTGATGGGGAAAAAGGAGTAGCCCACAGTTATTTAGGGGTGGATCTTTCGAAACATTCTTATACTCTTGGACAGATATGCATTGTTTAAAGTTTTAGACAAACCAGGTGTAACAAACTGTAGGCCTACTCTGGGACCTTAACTCGCCGTGAGATTGTGTGAGCTAATGCGAGTTTAGGCGAGTTAAGGCGAGATAAGGAAAAATTGAGCTTGCCTATCAGTTGCGAGTTTGTGCGAGTTAAGGCGAGTTAAGGGAAAATGATCAACCTACTGTTGAGGTGATAAGGGTTAAAACATATATGTTTTAGTAACATACATATAAAGATGCCTTGCAATCTTTGTTTGTCATATGTATATATATACCTAATAGTCTCCATGTTGCTGCCCAATTACAAAAAAATTAAACGAAAAATTTCAGATGAAGTCCAAAGTTGACTGAAGCAAAATCTTATTTAAATTTAGAAATATTGAGTTTTTTTCCTAATTGGACAAGTTGAGTATAGAGTTCTGGCCCTGGTTGTTCAAACATTGGATAGTGCCATCCAATGGATAAATCAGTATACAGCAGATAAGTATTGGGAAAACTAATTGCACTATCAACTCGATAGAGATTGATCCAGTGGATGGCACTATCCAGCCTTTGAATAACCTAGGCCTGTTCTTCATTAATAATTTTATTATATATCATGGGTTTCTGATAGCATTCAGACACCAAACTATACGATTTGGTGGCTGTATGATACTACTACTAATAAAAATAGTCATCATCATATATTATTCATTATTATAGGTGCATAAATATTTGGCAGAATAATAAATTAGTGAAAAAAGAAACTAATGTAAACAAAACAATCATGAATAGATACGAAAATGAAATTGTAGTATAAACACAGCTAGGATATTTAATTTTACTTATGTTTTTAATTCACCAACACTATGGTTTAAATATTAGACAGGTGTGCATAATAGGTATCACATTACATGGCATGACTTGTTATCACTAACTCCAGAATTTAAAAAAATGTTTTTACAGTCTGTGTCAATGTTCTTCAAAGAACTAGTATAGAAAAACGGGGAAGCTGACGAACTACATCTCAGATGAGGAAATTTTTAAGACACAATCAATTTTACTAAACTGAAATGAAATTTCTTTCTCCTTGAAAGTTATAAGACTTATTTCTAAGTCCTCCATTCGACCCATTCTCTCCACTTCACTAATGGTTTCCCTTGGAATCCAGCCCAATTGATTGGTTTCACTGCCAGGAACGAAAACACCAAGAACATAATGCTAACAACCCGGAAAAATTACAAGTTTTAGCACGGCTACAAGAAACAAACACTCTCCGATTAATTTTTAGGGCGGATCTTTCGAAGGTATCGTAAATTTTTATTGCTGATACGATACGCGATGCATGACTTTCACTTTCCACACCTTTGCTCACATTGTCTAGTATACAACGTCAAGCTTACATTTTAGATGTCGTTGCACGACTTCTGAAACTTTCTACAGCGTGAAAATTTCCTTTGCACGGGCCACGCAACTACGTCGAGTGATCGTGGGAATTGCCGGCTAGCCGCAGTGCACGCGCCAAACTCCTTTACCGTACGTTTTTGAATACAGCCGTTTTGTTTAGTTTGAAATCTCGGTCCGGTTATATGCTGAATCCTGACGTGTAAGTGAGGTCGATTTTTGCAGGCTGTGTGGGTTTGTTTTTAGAGGTAAGCGAAGAAAAAGAAATGTTGTAGGCAAGTTTTCGAAAATGTTTGAGAAAGTGGTGGGTGTAAAAGTTTTGGAGGGCGATAAACGCGCAGTGTGTGACACTTGTAGGTATAGAGGTTAGAAATCGTGAAAGAGTGGGATGTCTATGTAGATATTTTTGTAGTCACTAAAACTCTGCAAGAAGTGAACGGTCTTAAGGAAATTCCAGGGAGAAGAGACCGAGGAATAGGGAAACTTCCCAAAGATCCAATTTCAGCTCTTGATTTCAAGGACCTGAGTGTCTGGCATACTAAACATACATGTAAGAAAACATGGGTTAATCTTCACTGTGATTAGAATAAAGGTAATATAGCAGAGACGAATTTTTAATATCAGATACGATTTTAGAAATGCATGTAATAAAGTAATTTCACATAAAAAGGGATTTTCTATCAAACTACTTATTTATGATTGGCTTGATGTTTCCCCTTACTGACTCCCTCGAACACATCCACAGTGCCATTGTTTTAACTCCCTTGCAATTTGGGGTACAAGATGGGACATATTTTGAAAGAATAATGCTGCAATATTAACAATTTTCCTTTGGTGCATTTGTTTGATATTTCATAACTTCCCTATCATAATTCTCCTCATCTGACAATAATATTCTTCATTGATAAATATTTTTAAATCTTTTAATACCCTCCTCAGAAAGTTAAAAATCTTCATAGCATGGTCACCATTCCACACAGTGTCTCTAAAATACTTTCCACAGATACTAATTTATCACAATTGTCAATTATTATTTCCTGTAGTAAACAATCAGAGAATACAAATTCTAGAATACAAGAAGTGAAGATTTGAATCTTGAAATTGCTGTCTCAGATCACCTTGACATTCATTAAGCAGACTCACGAGACTTTTGACTTTGGCATTTGCTGGTGTTGGATCTGTTGCCTTAGACATCAGAAGAGTCATGCTTTTTGTGTCATCTTTACATTACTGCTTGCCCAAACTGACAGTCTTTGGCACAGATGTCGCAACATAAGTGACTTGGGAAGATTCTGCCATTTTCAGTACTGTCATAAAAAAAGCAAGGATTTTTCTCTTCTGCAGGTTATACACTTAATAAAATCCAAAAGAAGAAAGACTTAAGAATTATCGAAACACTAGGTGACAATTTCAGCACAGTTCTCTTTTTTTCTAGAGAGTGTTGGAAGACAGTTTTTGTATGTTATGTGTAGGAATACCATATTTACTTGTGTATAATGTGCACCTGAATATAATGCGCACCCCATTTTTCAAGACAGTTTTCAAAAAATATACTCAAGTACCACCTAGTAGAACAAAGCCTTTGGGACAGAAAGAATCACCAATGAATACCCCAGTGTAAATGTTTATTAATAAATTAAAATGAAATAAATATTACAGCTCCCTAGTATTTACATAACACAAGCAGTATATAATTTATAGTAGACATGTGAACTCCAATAACGATGAAGTAAAAGAAAATCTCAACAGCTTAAAAATAAAACTAATGTAATGACATCTGTAGCTCTGTATTATGGGATGTTTTTCCATTTATAAATTAATATGTAAATGTTCAATTGCACTCTATCTTCAGCAGTCACAAGGCTTACTTCATCAGCTTTCAATATCAATAAATGGTGACAAAAACCATGATAATTCGTCTGTCACCTTTTAGACATAAGATTACTGAGTATCCTTGAATAAAAGCCAGATCTACTGTTAAGTAGAATAAAAAGCTGTTTAACCGTCATTCAATTCCCTTTTTTTTACATTTTTTCCCATTCTCAGTGATAGAATCCCCCTGCCATAGCAACAACATCCCATTTTATCCCTTCAGGACTCCCCACAGGAAATCCAGTGTAGCACCCTCCCCAGTAAACAAATCAGCATACTTACCAATGAATAGCTGTATGTACCTCATCACAAACAACTGCAACCGCATTCTTCTGGTAAAACTCCTTAGAGAACATTGCCCTGAATTTCTTGTCCGCAGGTAATGATTCCAGGCTTCCGTACAGCAAAGAAAACGCTCCCTATCCATCCAATATTTCTTGACCTTTAGTTTTGCTTTCCCCTTAGAAGTAAGCGGCCTGAATTCTTAGTGACCTCGGGTACTTTACCTTGTCCTCAACAATTGACATGAGAGGTGAAACCACTATAACCAATGGATTGCTAGGGAATTCATAACCTTTATCGTTTTTAAGGTTATGAATTCCCTAGCAATAAATTGATTATAGTGATTAAAACGATTTCAAAACCCCCTTGCTTATAGGCAACATTTGGAAGGTTACACTCTTCTATCAATTGCCTGAAAACATCTCTTCTCCCCACAATCTCCTCAATAATAAATTTTTGCTCCGCTTTTAACTGTACCACAGGAAACAAAGACAAGCTCTCTTCAAGCTCGAAAAGAGTTTGGTGCGAAAGCAAGACGAAGGGTGCGTGCACGGCATTTCCCACGATCACTCGACGTAGTTGCGTGGCCCGTGCAAAGGAAATTTTCACGCTGTAGAAAGTTTCAGAAGTCGTGCAACGACATCTAAAATGTAAGCTTGACGTTGTATACTAGACAATGTGAGCAAAGGTGTGGAAAGTGAAAGTCATGCATCGCGTATCGTATCAGCAATAAAAATTTACGATACCTTCGAAAGATCCGCCCTAAAAATTAATCGGAGAGTGTTTGTTTCTTGTAGCCGTGCTAAAACTTGTAATTTTTCTGGGTTGTTAACATTCTGTTCTGAAACTTTCCTCGAGAAACTTTCCCCGTCGAACGCACTACGCAACTATGGCGATCGATGAGGAAAACTACGTCGTGTAAGGAAACACGAGAGTCACCCAGCTGCTTCTCTTCGCTGATTAGCCAGAAAAAAAATTTTCCTGGCCAATCAGAAGCAGGCAATCCAAACGCTTCTGGAACTGGTTCGGTAAGAGTAAGTGCCCAGGGGCTAGTCTCGATCTTACAGTAAACTTTCACCACGAACATTGTATCGTCCCGACTGACTGCCCTTGGGTCTCCGAGGATGTGTAGGACCGACAAGTTTTCGAAATTGTTGCGTGAAGCTCAAAACACGATGGGGGGCTGGAACTAGGCACATAATTATCTATTAACTTCCTGTGGGCCAAATTTGGAGGCAATCGGAAGTAACGCAATTTTTTTTTTGGAGTTTTTCTTTTTGTTACAGGTTCTGAGGCGTGTAATAATTGAATAGTAAGGCCAGTGGGGGGAGGGGGGAAGCTACTTCCCATACATTCTCTTAAATGAAATTGTGTACTGATCATGCGCATTACGTTAGAATCCATAGATCAATGCGTTGGTTTTCTTTTCCTTCCGTTGATTGTCGATAACCTGAGATCAGGCGTTATTGTTTTTTTTTTTTTTTTTTGCTTCCTTGCTTCTTTCGCTCGAGAGGGAGAAAAATAACGCCTGATACATTTATTTAACAAGCCGTCAACCGCCCCCTAATTTACATAATCTAACGTCTGCTTGACCTGTAATGTTATTAGCCAATAAGCGCTTACCATAAGGAAATCAAATTTTGGCGCGAATAATGTCTCTTTTGAAATCAATTTTAGGGAAAAGAAAATTTTTAAGTTCGTCCATGTTCAGAAGGGGTGATGAATGGTCCATTAATTTTTCACTGCTCGCAAAATTTTACCTTTGCTCGATTTGCTCGCAAAATTTAAATGAGTGCTCGCTTGCTCGTGCTCCCCAAATTTTTGCGTTGCTCGCAAGCTCGCAAAGCAATTTTTTTTATTTCTGCTCGTGCTCGCAAAAAAAATCGCAGTGCTCGGCATGTAGTATGCTCGCGAATGCTCGCAAAGACCATTCGTCACCCCTTTCAGATGGCGCTTCCCCCCCCCAAAAAAAAAAAATTAAATGTGTTGTTTTTGTGATGAAATACTGCTAGCTGGAGCTTCCCGTTCCTTTATTTAACAGCTACAAATAATGAATAGCTCGTTGACTTCGTTCTGTACCGAAAGCAGTGAAAAAAAATTAGGCTGAAGCATCATATTTCACGAACTGAAAGGTGTTGTCATGAAAGCGAAGATCTCTCAGAATAATTCACAGGTTTCTGAAGGAAGAATTGTTGGTTTTCACATGACGTCACTAAAATTCAAACTAAAAACCTATCGATCCTACCGAGATTTTACTTTCGCGATGTATTAGAGCAGCTGAAAATTAATTTTTATACAAATTTTCTCTTCAAAAGGGTTCTTGGTTTTGTAATAGAGTACGCTTGAATTTGTAAGCTTTTGCGTGACGCGGCATTTACATGACGGCCAAGAGAACTGTCATGTAGGTTAAAAAAATGACTTATTTGAGGACATTTTGCTATCTAAACAGTTCATGTATTAGAAAAAGTATTACTTTAATGTTTATGAGTTTCTGGAAGAATAAATTCACGCTCTTGTAGCAAAACTTGGTAACAGATGTTTCTGTTAGTTTCCGTCCGCCATGTTGGAGCTCATCCAGGTGAGCACCAGCATGGCGTCTCCATACAAATCTCTATAAGTTTGGGTAAAACATTTCTTCGGATATCTCGCAAACAAAATATTTCTCTGACCTGAATCTTGGCGAGGGTCGTTGGTAATGTACCTCCTTTCATTTCCCAGATTCTGGACTTTATCTATTGGACGGTTTTGATTTTTATTCTGATCTATTTTGAATGGCGTGACACTGAAAACCAGCAATTACAGTCAAACCAGGTCAAGATTCCATTCATGAATTGATTATTTGAAAAGTGAGCCCGTTTGTCGCTTCTATAACTTGTAGCTGGTATCAAATTGTATTCAAATGATCGGTGAATTTTTGGTATACGATGAGATGGAAAATATTTCAATGGATGAAATTTCTATTTAGGCATTCTTCAAATTCAAGAAAACTGAGCCGGCAGAAATTTCATAACGAACTCGCCTGTGTATTCACTGCTCATTACGCAAGGAAAAATGCAGACTGAAATCAACAACAAGGTCAGCACTAGTTAACATCCGTCGAAAGGCCCTTGGACACCTTATGAAGTTTACACAAGGTAGATTAAAGTACACACAGCATCAACCCCAACCCAAAAAAGGAACCTAACCAGTTTCGAAACAGTGCTTAACCGTAATCAGTAAAGGCAGTGCTTAACCCTAATCTGTAAAACGCAGTGCTTAACCGGCTAATCCAAAACGATAACGAATACTACGTTGTGTAAACTTCATAAGGTGTCCAAGGGCCTTTCGACAGATGTTAAAAAGTGCTGACCCAACAACAACTAACGGATGGCGGCATTTTGGCCAATCAGAACGGCGCAAATCATTCGTATTGTTTCCTATTCAATCAGAAAAAAGTCCAGATTCTGACTTTTTTACATGTGATCTGACAAACAAATGTATCATGCCCTCTTCCCGTGAGAGACATAAGGGGTTAATAGGGAGAGGGCATGATCTCAGGCTAGGCGGTCGAAGGCGGGACTGTGGGCGCGATCCATTCAACCAAAATTCAGACCGGTCTGACCGGGAAAAGGGGACCACCTCAAAAGGTGGACCAGTTTTTTCGAAACTTTTCCGTTTGGACCGAACCGATCCATTGAGTTTTGGACCAAAATTTCCGAAAATTTGGTTGAATGGATCGCGCCCTGTTTCTCACTATTATATTTTGGTAATTCGCAAATTTATTGATTTGATGTCGCTTTTCAGACATAGTGTGTGGTTTTCTTTTTCTGTTAAACAATTTCCCTCCGCAGAGTTTGGAATATACAACATATAGCTCCGTACTGATAAGAATCGCCGAAGAGTTGAGCTATCGAGCTGTGTTTTGCAGCAAACCTTATTAAAGTTAAAGTCGCTTCAAGGTACAGAGCTTTCAGTAGTAGTTGTGATTTGTTTATTAGAATCGTTTTGAATTTTAACTTTGCATTCAAGGTATTGACTGGTCGTAATAAACGAAGTGAAAAGTTATGAAGTGTGAATGTTTGTTCAGTTATGATATGTAGAGCTGTAAGCTCATATTTATAAAGCTCTGTGAATATACTTGCTTCCGATAAATTTGGCACTTTCTCCAGTAATTTTTATCAGCATCAAGTTATCCTTGCCCGGCAAAACGATGTAACCTATAAATCGATCGAGCGTGTTGTTGTTGGTTAAGATCTAACAGTTGCGTTTTAATTTCTCCCGTAATTCCATTACCGAAAGGCAAATACGATATGCAAGAAAAACAAAGATGCATGACATTATTTTTGTCATTTTTTTAAGCATTTCTGATTTCCTCTGCCGGTTCGCTTCTTGCTTCTAAAAAGTCTTAAAATATTTACTGTGGGAAAAATACTGCGATTATCCGCTGACCATCACGCAGGGTGACCGCTTTGCAAGTTGTGAGAACATCGTTTCTCGGTCCCAGTCTCTCTCCCCCCCTCCCTGAGTAAGGCCTTCTCTTTAATCATACACCATCCTATTGATGCATATGCTACCCGGCTGCACTCGAGGGAGTGTCCGTTATAGCCGAGTGCCTTCAAGGCGAGAGTGGATTGTTTTTCTACTCAGTTCATGCTGAATTTATACGAGTTTGTTTACAATCTTATCCAGAGATTGCAGCAGTTCGTTCAGGCTCCAGTTGTTCAAATGGTGGATGGCGCTATCATCCCCACCGGACAAATCTCTATCCACTTGATAGCGCAATTGGTTCCCCCTAATATTTATCCACTGGATAGTGATTTATCCGGTGGATAACGCTATTCGGCCGTTTTGAACAACTAGGGCCAGGAGTATAGTAGGTATACTATCCCTGAACGAACTTATCTAATTTGCAGGGGTGGGGGGATTGCGAAAATATCCTACATACCTTTTTATAAAATAGGTAACGCCGTCAAACGTTTTCTGAGTTTCCCAGGTGCGTAACTAAGCATTCATAACATTCGAAGCAAATGTGGCAAACGTCAAATTACGATCAGGGGTCTGGGAACGTGCTACCACAAGGGGATTGTAAAACCTGGAAGAGTCAAGTACGACTCAGTTAACTAACGCTAGCTCTGACGGCTTTGACTCCATTATTTTTTCCTTTCCTTCCTGCCCATGATTACACACAAAGACAATACGTTAACAGCCAGGTCTGTTTCAATTTTTGCAGTTGTGTGCACTTTTCATTCCAAAAGACTAATAACCGATAATCACCAGCCACACAAGGTTGCACAATTTAAATTTTTTCTGTGCCCGATAATTCGGTGGGAAACACAGCGCTTCGACGGGGACTGGCGACTGAATTGCTGTGCCTGATGATTGGTAGGGGAACACAAAGCTTCATTAAGGACTGGCGAATGTCCCTGGCGGGGGAGGGGGGTGGGGAGTCTCTAGTATGAAAACGACAGAGATGCTTGTCCGAAAAGAAAAGAGCTGTTCGGGGTTTGGTTTTATTTTGTAACTATATTCATTTTACAAGATCTTACGTGATAAATGTACGGGTAAAAATACTTTGGCCCGAGCACCGTACTTAAGACCAAAATTTGTAGCCTGCCGTAAGACGGCAAACTGATCCTTACGGCAAGGCGATGTAGAAGTAAACAAAAGAATAAATATTTATTTTTTTGTTTTCTTCTTTTGTTTACTTCTTCATCGCCTTGCCGTAAGGATCAGTTTGCTGTGTTATATTTTTCTTCAAGTTTAATTGTACTGATCCAAGTCTACAACTGGGAGATCCGGCACCACCCATTAGCTTGTTGCTGTGGTTTTGCTGACATTTTAAATATACTGCAGGACGACAGGCACATCCGTCTCTTTGATACTTGGGAGCCCCCCGGCAGGAAGGTCAAAATTCAAGTTTTCGATTATTATCTATAATTCAGTTATACTAACCCTCAACTCCGAAAATGCATCTCTGTGCAATATTTTGCTTCTCGCTAGGACTTGGAGGGTAAAACAGGTGTTTTGTACCTACATTTACGATTGGATGGCCAAATCTGTTGAAGGAATGCGTGACGAACACAATTTCGAGTATGAGTAGGTGGCATGATCGAGGCGCTTTTCCTTTCCAGTCTTTTTGGACCTTTCCTTTCTGAGAAATACGAAATACATGGAAATAGGTCGGTAATTCTGGGCGATTTTTACCCACTTAAGGAGTAAAGCTGTTTTATCTATATTTTAGCACACCATAATGGGTAAAAGTCGCATGTTTTAAGCTTCACTTCAAACTTGGAATCGAAGGTTGGAATTTCAAGATTTAGTGACTGCAATAGTATTAGTTAATATTCGTACGGCAAGGCGGAAGTGGTTATTGATTCCGGGTTGTTTATACTCTAGATCTAGAGGCTGTGTAAAAGAAACTTGCAAATTTCCTTGTGCACTATTTAGAAATTGAGGTAAGTTTGCCTTGAAAGTTTATATGTGATCACAAAAATTAAAAAATACTATGTCGTCGATAATGTGAATGTTTTTCTTCTATACAGATTTCACCTTGCAGTTGCTCCGTTTTGATATCAAGAACAAGGAGAGGTAATTGATATGCGCATTGTTTTCACACCAGATTAGATTATGAGAGGGTACACCTAAGGTAAAAATTTTTCGTAACTCGTCAGTTTTCAAGGCGAAAATAGGCATCAATTCTTTTAAAACACTCTGAGCCGAGAACATCAACGGAACATGTAATTAGCATATACACACGCGATATTATGCATTTGTGTCTAACCTACAATAGATTATGTCTCCACCATTGATTTTCCTGCACTACCGGCAAATGGCTAAATTTTCTTATTGAGTTAAAAAAATCAGAACCTTTTTTAGCTTTCAATGTGTCTCGCAAATAGCAGTAAGGCGGTACTTGCAAATTTAAAGCTCTCACTGTAACTTCCGTTTATGACCCACAGAGTTAAGAAGTTGTTTGAGCCCGGACACTGATAAGTGTAAGTTTAATTCACAGTCTGCAATAATGCAGCAGTCCCTGGAGACGTATAGGAGTTTTCTCTTTTGAAAACTGGATGAACTAAATATTCTATTTTGGTAGTGATCATATGTATCAGCACCATGCTCTTTTACATACTTTATAAATAAGAAAAATAGCTTAAAAAATCAAACCCACAGTAATTCACTCAATAATTTATGAGACATGTTGACATTTCGTTTCCTTCAAAAACTCACTAATATTCAGTAGGCATATTGTATGTCCAACTGAGTTCTCGAATCTAAACAGGTGCAAGGACATTTATACCGAGTTAGGTGAAATCTTTGAATTCAGCCTCAGGGGAATAACGAGTTGAATAAATGAAACAGGAGAATGCTGATTAAGATAAACATTTTGTAAAGAATACTAATAAAGGACGAAAGTTTTATATAAAATGGTCCTTCTAATTTGCAAATAAGTGGAGAACAAACCTTTTGCTTTTTTGAGAAAATTTCTACCGGAAACGGAAAAATGTTCCTCCTAAAACGCAAAAAAAAAACAAAACAAAACAAAAATAAAACACCGTCGATGCGAAGTTTTTTAACGGAGAAAACACCATATCAAGATTTACAGTGTTACCGCCAATTTCAAGATTGAGTAGGGGAAATGAGTCACAAGCAATTAAAATTTTACCAGTCTGCAATTCCGTGAAAATTACCAAATCCCAATGTCTCGCCTTACATAGGGTAATTCTTTTCCTCATATGCCGATTGACTGTGGAAATTCTTTCATTTGGATATCCGTATAGCGAAGGAAAGTAGATACTTTAAACCGTTTACTTCAGTTACGTTGCACAATGTGATGCATAACGATATCGACCAAATTTTCAGTGCTATTTTGGACTCCGGGGACGTTTTTGAAGCTATTCAAAACACTCGCAGCACGTGTTTTATCAGTGATAAAACACAGCTGTGCGTATTTGATGGTCATTCCTTTTTAATATGTAGATATTATTTACCTGAACAAATTAAAGATTTTACAAGTTGCTCAGTAAGATTGTGTTTTTCTAACCTGCCAAAATAAACTTCTAGAGGCTATTCGACGCTTAATGCTACTTGATGACCTATAAGGAGTGGATGGGATTAAACACGATTTTCTTCGTGTCATGAACAGGAACAGCCCCATTCGATAAAAAGCTCATTTTTTCAACTGAGTATATATAATTTTTATTCAATCACACCATGACCATTTGTCTTCATCTCTGAAGTGGCCGAGATGTTCTTTGAAAAAATTTCTATCCCTATCCAATGTCAGCTCTTCAAAATTCCACAAGGACATGATCCATGGAAGTTCTCACTATAAGGGAGGGGTAGTTAAGCATGTTCTGCACACTTTTGTACTCACCAGTATCTGTTTTTTTTTTTTTTTGGCCGTGCAAATAGTTTTCCCTGTAACAATTATTTTTTTTATTCAGTTGTCTTTACCTTTCCCGCTCCTTAACCCAAAGTTCAAGTGACATGTTTGATCTGCCACTTTTTCTTTAGTGCCACCAATGATATTGGCATAGAAATGGCTACAGGTACATCACAATCTGCTGCAGATGAAGCGTTACGTACAACAGAGGAAAAGGCAAATTTTCAGCGGTTGACAAGGCTTCTGATGCGTGGAGGGCTCGCACTCTTAAGAGAAGTGTTTGACGCTATTCATCCGCCAGCCAACCTTCCAGCTGTACTTGGTAACCCTACCATAAAGTCAAAGCTGCAAACACTGAGAAGAAATAGAGTCCTTACCTACCCCGAATGGGAGTTCCTTTACAATCCACCGTCAGGAGCTTATGGAAAGTCAACCGACTTTGACATCACCTTGCTATGTAAACTGCTTCGAGAAATATGCAACCTTACCCCTTCCACTGGATGGGACAACTTACCCAACAGCACTGATCACAGCCGCGAGGCAGACGTAGTTAGAATTAAGTTTTATCGTAACACAATTTATGGTCACAACCACAGCATGGGGATAACAAATGCTGATTTTGAGAAGCTTTGGAGAGAAATCAGTGAGGCCCTATTGAGAATTGCCGACAGGATAAGTAGGGCAAAGAGAGATGAGTGGAAGAAGTCCATCGAAAACCTTTCCCGTGATCCAATAACACCAGATGCAAAGGAATATGTTTCAGAACTTCGGTTATGGTACAAAAATGATATGGAGATAAAAGACGAGATCGGAAAACTACACGAAAAAGTGGAGCAGAATACCTGCGAGTTTCGATGCGAGTTGGAAGAAATCAAATTACGCCTTCACACCATTGTTGAATCATTAGGTCAATCACCAATTGACCAACCGGTAGAATTTGCCGGACTGCCATCTAAAAGTGTGAATGTTCCTCAACCCCCGGAGCAGTCACATGCACAAGAAGAAGGTTTCTCAGCAGGACCAACTACCAACCCTGAACCACAGAAAAGTCAACAAAATCGTGTGGGTTTACCTGTACCCCCAGAGCAGCCGCTAGCACAAGAAGAAGGAGGTACCACAGCAAGTCCATCTACATGCACGGAACCACAGACAAGTCTGCAGAATTGTCGAAAAGCTATTGATTTCTGGGACGTTGTCTGTGCATTTAAGAAACCCCTAGAAATGTTGCTAGAATATTTGAAAACAAAGCTTGGTGTTGTTGTTCAAGGATTCAGACAAGGTAGTTTGATCATAACAGTTTCCTGCAGTTCATTAGAAGTCCTTGAGGCTCTTTGGGAGGATTACCGCAGAGGACATCTCAATGAAGTGGTCCAAGATTCCCTTGTCACGGCTGAAGTTCTGAAAGAGCTTAACCTAAGTGAAGTGAAACTGAAGACCATCATTTCAGAGGACGAGTACAGGTTATACAAAGACATTTTCATTCACAAATCAGGTAATTATAAAGAATAATAATAATACTACCAAACAGCAATAATTTTAATAATAATATTATTATTAAGGTAGATAACAGGCACAGCCTGAGCAAAAAGGGATTAATCAGAAATTTATCGCGCTTATTTCATCTTGTTCAATACCGTCAAATGTTGCATGAATTCTAAAATAATGTATCGAAGTTCAGGAAAAGAAAGTCGTTGTCTTGACTTGTGTTCACGTCCTCCACGAAACGTGAAACTATGCTTACTTTCACGTCGTAATAGTGCAGTGACGGAAAAAAAGAATGATGCACGTGCAAAGTTGTTTTTTGCTAATCTATCAAATCTAAACCTATTGCTTATTTGCCGTGCTCGTGGCCGTGACCGTCGTAGTTGATTAAGCTCTCTAAGATCACAACTTAACACTATTTCCTTGTTTGTTTGTTTGTTTGTTTGTTTTTTTCAAAAGGAGGCTACAAACCTGTGTCTGGTGGCTATTTCTTGATGATAAACAACCGCAGCTCAGAATTCTCTTACGTTGCAAAGCAATTTATGGGCCAGGACTTCAGCTTCAGAATCAAGGAAAAAGTCAACCTGTCAGAGCGTGAAGTGTTAGAAGTACTCAAAAACACCGCTAGACGAGACTTCTCCAGTGATTACTGTTTTTTGTGCGTGATCCTAAACCGTGAATCAAAAGATGAGACAAAAGCAATCACATCGCTTTTCAGCCGAGATAAATGCCCCTCGCTGGATGGAAAACCAAATGGAATGGAATGCAAACAATCAAGGAACGAGACAGTGGTCCACCTCCACGAGATTTTCTGGGTGAAGATGATTTTCTAGTTTGGTACCGTACCCCTTCACATAACCGTACGCGCTCATCTCCAATAAGGATCTCTAGTCAGAATTATTATTTCAGATGGTTATACAACCTGTTGAGTGGAATGCACCTTACTGATGCCATACACGACACTGAAAAAAAATTCCAACGCAGTCATGGCTGGTCAGTACGCTAACAAAGAAAGTATTTTTCAAACGAAACTAATTTTCACACTGAAGTCGGCTAAAATGCAGTAATGGCAATTCTAGTTTGACAATGATTAATCATTTTTACTTTATAAAGTTAAAAACCAACAATTAGTTTAAGTAGAACTGTTATTAACAGTGGAGGTTTTCACTGTTTTCATAGAACGGTCCCCTGGGGGGGCCCGGGGGGGTACTACCTATAATGGCTTAAACAGGGAGGCTCTTTCAGGCCTTAGGTGTATGAAAGGGTAGTGATTTCACTTGTTGAAGTATGTCAAAGTGTAGGCCGAAATCTGTTGTTTCAGTCGCTAAAAAGGCGCAAATCCAAAAGGGCTAGCAATTGCTTTTTTTGGCTATGAAAAAGTCGTTGAAACATTCTTAGTTAGGGTATGTGAAATGGATACCATTTGTCAATTTAAGGTATAAGAAAGTTGCATCTTTTGTGTTAAAAATGGTATATAAAAGGGTAAGGGGTTGGTCCTCGGGAAGGAGCCTCCTCGTATAAAACGTTTTTTAGTACCCCGGGGAACGGCCTTTTTTATTGTTATTTTTACTAATTTGTATGTGTAATCAAATGGTGACGAGTGAAATTAGGGAATAATTTCACGAGTATACCATTTGATTACCTATTAACATCATGGGTGACGAATTACGTTAGCAATCGAGGATTTTTGACTTGTTTATCCTTGATCGTATCGATCGATCGTGAACTCCACTCTCTCAAACGTTTAGAGCTGAAATTTGGGCTTGAGTTTTCAGAATTTTTCGACAACATACCTCTAAGAATCCTTCTTGATGTGCTCTTTCGTGTGTTCAGGTTTTCTAAAGCGTCTTTTTATGCCCTGACATCTTCATTCATGACACTTTAAAACTTCGTCGCAATCTTGACACGGAGACGTACGGCAGGTTGCCATGGTAATTTTGTAATTTCACATGTGAAATTACAAATTAACGCTGAAATTTCGCGGCAAAATTAAGGAGTAATTAGTTACCTATGATATTACAGCTATAATTATCTTAAGTAGCCCACGATTTAAAGCCTCTAGTTAGTTTTTGCCCGCAATGGAAGGGGGGGGGGGGGGGGGGTGGATTGATCAAGTTAAGGGGAAGAACTGACTGAAAATTGTAACGTAGCCTAATGGAACACCTCGATATAAAAAAATAACAATTGACACGGAAATATCATATAATCAGCCAGTATAACAAATCACATGAAATGCACCGTTTCTGCTTGGTAGGCTATGGACAGGAGAGCCCATGACCAATGGGCTCCTGCTACGGATTTTTTAACCCATATCGACCATATCGGTACCGAAAACACACATTTCTGCCAAGGTCTCTATTTTACAGTTGTAGAAACGCGGCTAACAATTTGAGGGAGTTCGAAGCCTTTAAGAGTAATTACATGGATTTTTTTTAACTTCCCACACGTCGGTGTCAGTGGGTAAAGCGTGTAAAAGGGATGAAAACGGGAATTATATTAACAAGATATTAGGTTAAACATTTTATTGGTATACTTCGCAGATCTTTGAGTGTGGCAAAGACCATTTTAAAGAAACAAGGCTGTGCTGCTCATATTTCGTTACTTTTAGGCCTAGGATGCCTGTTCTTAATAAAAAGCGTTACTTTACGCGAAACTTTTCAGTGTTCAGTTTCGTTAGATTAGAAGGAGTACTAGTATATCGTAGTTTGGTAGTATCATGCACTAATTAAGTGGACACTAATTGGCCCATTGGAAAAAATAATTGAAGTGCAAGCATCTTGAAATCAAGGTACTTATCAAACTTCTCCTGTGTGAACCTTCACGTTTCAAATTAAAATGGAATGGCTAGTAACATTAGCTTTAATTTTCATGAATGGTGGGGTAGCAGCCCGGTGTACAAAAACCCACGGTATGCGTGCGCACCTGAAAAAATGTCAAAAATTGAAAACAAGATACAGCAAAGAAAGATAAAAGAGAAGGGTAAATATAGTAAATGCTGAAAAAAGAGCAAACTCCTATTCATTCTTCTTTAAACGTTGGCATGCTATTTCTCTCATTGACACGAGCGAGTCGCTTACAGGCGGTGCACTCAACGTTCGCCTGTAAGGCGATACCGACTCGCTCGTGTCACAGAAAGAAACAAGAACTCCCTTAAAAAGCGTTTCGTCGAGCTTGTCGCTTGGAGATTGGATAAAAGATTAGGAGGCGATTAATTCTACACGAAACAGGATTTTATCGCTAAAAGTTTTTGACGTTTTACTTTATCGCGGTCGAGTGTTCTTCAGGATATTTACTATTTACATAGTATTCAACGAATTGTTTCTGAATTGATCAAGTACGCGTGTATAAATACATGAAAATCAAGGGCTTCGTTTCGAGAGAAATTACATCATTGTTAATTAAAGAGCAAAAACGTGATGAACATGGCGCGTCATTTCAATCATCGACAGAAACAACCGCATGTTCATCACAAGACTGACTTGCATACAATGAAAGTTTTCACAAAACCCGACCAGTGAGCCTCACCATCCAAGTTTCCCTGAAGTTTTGCATTCGCTTGTTTTAAAGTAACCAACGCTTTCAAGCCTGATAGAATTCGTGGGGGTCGGGGTGGTAGTTTCAATTGGCAGAGAAAATTATCCGGGTTAAGTGCTAATCGGCCTTCGAACAACTGGGCCCAGGTTACAAATTTGGCAGGCAAGAAGGCTGACAATATAATTATACTAAATGAAATGAAATGTGCCTATAATAAGAAGAACAATGGATTGATGAGCCCAAGCGGCGAATAAGAGTAGTCTTGTCGAGTGATCCTCGCCTAGTCGTCTTCTCGAGTCAATAGGGACCTTAAGCAACGACGACGACGACGGCAGTAAAAAAGTCGGGGAAAAAATGAATTTGTTTTCTTTCAAACTTAATTGCGTCTATTTGGATCCGCTCAATATGTCAAGTACAGGCGACTTTTCCTGGAGTTGAATTCTTAAGGATTTTATTAAGGTTCAAAAAGAGGAAGGGAAATTCGTCGTTGTATGTCCACGTCCTCCATAAAACCTCAAATTAGGAGGTTTCACGTCGTAGTCGTGCAGTGGACGTCAAAGAAATGTACTAAAAAGCGTGATGCACGTGCAGAGCTGTTGTTTTGATCATTAAACCTATTGTTTTTTATGAAGTCGTCGTTGTGGTCGTCGTCGTAGTTAAGCTCCCTACTCCCTCGTCGAGTCACCCCCGTTGAGTCATCCTCGGCGAGTCATCGTGTGTCATAGAGTAATCCTCGTATAGTCAAAGTGAAGTCGAGTCGTCCTCGTCGAGTATTGAAGAGTCATCGCGTCTATTTATTTATTTTTGAGCGTCGGTAAAAAGATGACTCCGTTCCCAGAAAAGGTGAGTGATCCAAAAAGTCGACATCTTTTTAATATCTTGTGGCTCACGTTGCGATATTTAGTCCGAGTTTTCACGGTCTCCGCTAGGAACGCCTGTGACCATGAATCGCTTTTGGCGGGCAGGCACGAAAAAAAACTTAGAGTACATTTTAGTCTCGCTAGTAAAGCAAGCTCGACTAATCACATTCTATCGTCCTAACGTGAGCTTGGGAGGCCTGTGACGTCACTAGCACTTATTAGCGACCATCCCAGGAGTTGAACTCGGAGAACCCCTGTAAATTAACACCAACCTTTAAATGACAATTAACAGAAAGTTACATCTCAAATGTCATGTTTCCTAAAAAGGGACCTAATTCTTCATTCAAATATTTCTCCTTTTCTGATTGGCCAAAATCCGACGTATGATTCATCATAACCAGTCACTGTTGACCAAATTTGGAAGAAGTTTGCGATATGTGAAAAATGACGTCAATTCTACAGCATAATTGTAAGAAAACTTGACAGTTAACAAAGAATTGAAGACCTGAGGACGAGTTTAAATTTTGTTTTGGAACAAGGGTGTCACAGTTGGTTAAGTGCGCGCCCTTCAATGTGCGAGGTCCCGAGTTTGATCTCCGGTGACGACAACACATCATTGTTGCAACTTCTCACCCATATGTGTAGCTTTAACTAGCTTTAAACACCCTTGAAATGGAGCATTGATGGAGAGAGGGAGAGGGAGAGGGGGGGGGGGGGGGGAAATGAGCGCACAGTCGACCTCAAGTCAGTATCAGTTGAATTACTGTCACGAGTTATCGACCTAGAATATGGCTGCTTAATTTTCTTTACCTCTTACTTTTTTGTTAGTGAATACAAACAGATGATACTCTGATGGCTCAGCGTCATCCAATAATTGCTTATTATTTTTACATTTAAATTTCGGCTATATTTTAAAGGTTACTTCCGAAGATGTATATATTATACTCGAAACATACGAAACGTCAGTTTGATCTTTTCCTGCTTTTCACAGCCTCCCACGATGATGTTCTTGCATGTTGGTGGGTAGGAACGCGCAATGACTGACCCTAAGAATGTCTGCGTGGAAGGATAGACATCATGAGAAGAGGGTGGCGTGACCAAGGAGCTTAGGACTCTGGGAAAACAGTTTTTCTTTCTTTCTTTCGAGGCCTCAGCCTTAGAAAGATGGCGAAGTATTAAAATCGTTTTGTTTAAGCGACTTGGGAAGTGAAGCTGTTTTATCGGTAGTTCACCACACCATTTTAAGCTTCGCGTCAAGCTTATATGTTATGGGTAGAACTTGGGCTTTTAGTGAGTGAAATCTTTATCACTTTCATGTGTCTGGAGAGGCGGAAGTGGTTAAGTACTGAAACAGAGAGGATCGAGTTGTTTGGAATCTAGAAGTGAAAAGGAAACTGCTTTAACCTCCCAGCTTACTGTTTAGAAATTGAGGTAAGTTTGTATCAAAGAGAATGTGATAACAAAAATTAAAAATCTATGTTGTTGGTATAAATTTACATCAGTTCTTTACAGATTTCATCTTACGTTACATTTGATCGTATTCTAGAACAAGAAAGGGAAGGATTTCGGATTTTTTTTTCACGCCTATTTATCTTGTAAGAGGGACCAGTGGGGTACATCCTCTCTTTTACAACTCGTCATATTCGAGACCGCATTTTCAATGAAATGTTGAGCACCAATTCTATCTAAATCTTCTGAGAATGTGTCGTAAAAATTAGCATAATGTATACGCGACCCAGCCTTTGTGGACTCCTTTGTATTTTTGTGTTAAATATGTTCTAGCACTTAACAGTTGATTTCCTTGCACTGTCAACGGCTGGAATTGTCACATTAATGCAAAGAATTAGAGCTGTATGTTTCCCGCGTAGTTTTTGATCATGAGGAACCGCATGGACGTTTTTTTTCCCTGCCGCAGGGTGCCTCCGTTGCTGTGGACGCGCTTTACAGAAGGAGATTATCAAACCATTTCCTACTTTGCAAAGTAATTACTTTTCTCGCCTTCGTGATCCAATCAGAAATACAAAGAAATACGATAAGTGTCATTTCTTTCAACGCTTTAGGTGAGCATGCAAAAGGAGGTGACGTGTTTTCCGCGCGTTGCGAGATGGCCACCTTCAAGTCTGAGCACTCACGCAAAAATGTAAACAGTTTTGTAAACCCTTTGTTTATCTAAGTCAGCTCGTTCTTTGTATGATATAAATGCAGGCTTTCACAACCTGTAGTGCGTTTTAGACCAGCTTTTGCCATGAGAGGCAAGAAAGCTGAATAGAAACGAGCTTCAGTTTTTGTTTATTTTTCAGCAAATTGCTATCATTGATCTCCGAGGTTATGTGTGTGCAGATTCAACGATACGGCTGTACTTAACTGCGCACCAATTCTTAAACTTTTTGGCATGAATTTGCTAAACCGCAGCTTCGCAGTGAATAGAAAACAATTGCAGTTTTCGCAGTGAATCACGTGTCACGCACGCGTTAGTGCGTGGTGCTCGTATTTTTACTTAATCCCTCTGATGGAATCTTGTACATTCAACGCAATATATTAAAGAATTTAACCAAAACAATGGAAATAATAATTGACTTTTTCTTTATATGGAAGTAGCGTGACATTATGATTTGACCTCTGATCGAAAAAATCCAGCAGTGCCTTCTTGAGCTGACCGTAAAAAACGGTGTGCGCTTCTGGGTAGTTTCGAAGACATAACGAAAAGAAGACGGTCCTCCTATGCCTTCAAAATGGTTCTGAACCTAACGATATTACGATAAACATGTAAGTGGTAATATTCATCGGCATTCTGGTAGGCATTTTGTTAGATATTTTAATCCGACTGCATCTGTTTGGTATGCAGGATATTTTGATAGAGGATTTCAACACTGTCTTCACTATTGAAATCGACTGCTCAGGCTATTCCTTTCGGCCTTTTGCTAACATTATTAATCACTCTTGTTACTATCCCAATCCGGTCCGTCTTGTTTTAAAATCTAGAAGTGACTACATGTACATGGAAAAAAACACTGATTCCCCCTCCCCTAAATAAAAGAGTTAGAATACTTTATGGCTGAATTTGTGATATCAATGTATATTATTATCATGAATAATATTAAATTTATATTAGGCCTAGGAAGAATAAAGAATACTCCAAGCATTCAATAATCATTCAGTTTGCTCATTTATTGGCATTGTTTTAGTTGTCAGCTCTTCAAAATTCTTTAAAGCGATACTCTATGTAAGTGTTCTCACTGGGTGGGAGATAGTCGACCCAAAAGACCCACAACATGCATTTTCAGTACACGTTTGCACTCACCTACACGACGTATTTTCATTATTTTGTTTGGATTGTCAGTTTTCTTTAGACGTTAATTAATTTTACTAAGCTAACTTCAATTCTCGATCCCGTTCCTACCCGGGGCTTCCATTTTGATTGACTTGGGCTTAGATTAATATGCTGGTAAACTTTCCACCCACCCCTCCTCTCTCAGTTTTAAGTACATTGTAACATTGTCTTTCCTGTCACTCTTTTTCTTTAGTGTCACTTATGATATTGATATAGAAATGGCTACTGGTTCATTAAAAAGTATCGACCTCGATAAGGTCCTTAGTGATTACTAGATAGAACACATTCAAAATTGAATGTATAATTTAGAAACATTGTAGTTGACGTAGACTTTCCTCAATATGATATTCCCGTGTGGGGCACTGAACTCCAGTTATATTGTTGAACAGTGCGTGTGAAGAATAGTTAGAGAATTTTAGTTTCTTAGTCTGATCTTAAGGAAATAAGTAGTCTTCGTGATATATTATTTCACTTTTAACTTTTTTTATAAGTAAAATTTTCATTGCAAGCAGTATACTTTTGGGGGACTCTTCACATGAGCCCTCTCATATGAACACATCGAAAATTTTACAAAGGATTTAGAGGTAAGGCGAGATCTCGGAAACCGGGCTCACGTGAAGGGGCCCTATAACTACTCTGCAATGTTTGTCTAGCTAGTATTCTTCCACTACAAGTAACGACTTGTCCGGCTTTCTTGTATAGAGGACCCTAAAACGTAATTACTGAGTTTATATAGATACATGTATACTTTTACGCCAAAAGATTAGTTGCTGGCTTTATAAAAAATTTGTAATTTGTAACTTTTTATTGTAATACATGTGCTTTTATTTATTTATTCATTTTTTTTTTTCATAAAATGGGCAAAATAGGAAGTTAAATCAGTTTAACAACATTTAATTTCTCTAAGAATTTCAAAAGTCTACTATTGACTTTTAATATATAATTACTTGTACCAGCTAGTTCAGTGTTCTTTAGAGCATATCATCAATTATCGTAAGAATTAGAAATGAAAAGAGGTTGCCTATTTCTGTAGCTTTCTTAGTATTTTAAATAAAAGTTGTTGTTGTTGTTTTTTCGCTGTTGTTGTTGTTGAAATGTCTTTCAGTGTTAGTGGGGAAGTGAAACACAAAATCTGATTTGATAAAGTCAATTTACCACCGCAAAAAATTGACTTACCAACTCAGTCGATAAATTAAACCAACTTTTTTAAAAAAGTACTCTATAATTTAGTAATTTATCGGGCAGATCGGAGAAAAGGTTCATAAGATAATACTATGCTCACACTTGGGTGCCAGTACCGGGCAAGGCGCCCAAGAACACTTGATTCTAATATAAACACACCCTTTTTTAAGTGCCCAATTACAAGGTCGAGACAATGTACTCGAGCACTAAAGTGAGCACAAGGCTCCAGTGTGCTCGCGTCTTTTGTTAGTTCCAAGGCAATCCACTGCTTTACATAACCATTAGACTTATACTACAAGTCCGTTTGGTTGTGTCATCTGTAAAGAGGGAAAGCGGTCAACTTACTCGCGCTTCCTTCACGTTTTCGCGACTTCGTCTGCCGGTCTGCCTAGCGGGAGGTCGTGGGTTCAAACCCCGGCTGGACCAACACTCAGGGTCTTAAAATAACTGAGGGGAATTTTCTGCCTTTGTTGTAACATCTACAAATGGTTAGACATTATAGTCTTCTTGGAAATGGACGAAAATACGTAGGCCCCGTAGTCTTACAGCTCGTTAACTGGTCTGATTCTTGTGGGGCGTAAAAGAACCCACACTGCTGTTTGTAAAGAGTAGGGGGCGTCGACCCCGGTGGTGTGTACAACCTTTCATGGGCTGGGTGGGTAATGAAGGGGTTGATCCTGTTTCATCCCCTGTCACCGTGGCGAATTCAATAATAGTCGACTTGTGGGCAATTCTACTTACCCGTAATTTTTTAATTCATTGCCGTGCATTTTTTAAACTGTTTTGTCATAACTGAAGTACGTTCTATTTGGGCATGTGTTTTGTTGCTTCGATTGCATTCGTAACATTCAAACCACCTCTAAAAACAGCAAGCGCAACACAATAGTTGGTTCTGTTACAGGCGGGTTAGAGTTATAGGGAAAGAAGTTAAGGGAACATGGCAGGAAAAAGAACAGGGAAAAAACAACAACGGTTGATTCTGTTGGAAGCAGTTTCACTGCTGATTATATCGATGACATTATCGAGTGTCTCATTTTTGAAAAGAACCACATGTATAAGGCAGCCAGATAGCAGTTATTTCTTGATCTGCTGTTCATAAGTTACCAACAGATAGATTTCCGTGGTGTTGTTTGATAAATTATTGTTTTATTCAATAATTTCCAACAACTTCTTTAATGAAAATACCTCACAGGTTCAAGGATAAAGGACCGAGATAAAAGAGATGAAGACTACTTTGTCAACAACAATAACATTATTTTCAACGAAATAATGTTGGCAACCCTGTCGAATATCATTAGCCTATTAGTCATGTTTTAGGTTCAAATAACTGAAGTACAAAATGAAAGCCTTCAGATACCAGCCTGGATGACCTTGACCCACATGCCACCTGCTGCACAGGCCAACAGATGTACAGAATCAGTAACTGTAAGCCCATCCTTTTAACATACAATGTAAACAAAGTATGTCAAGGGTGTTTAACTTGTCATAAGTATGTCAGTGTTTTTAAACTTGTAGGTATGCGATAAATGTATTTTACACCCTGTACATAATTCCTCTAGTTATCTAAAAATAGCTTTTTGCAATATTTGACTAAACAACAAAGACATCATTGCATTTCCTGCCCTTGCCCTCTGTATACATCACTAACACACACCCATTGGCCTTCAAGTGACTCCTTCCATAAGCTCACCTGTATGAAAATACGTTTTCAAGCATTACTATGTACTTTAAAGGAGAGCATTGCTACACAATTTTACCATTTTGTCTTAATTTAGGGTAAAGTCAAACTTAAAAACCCGAATTTTTCTCTTTCAAAAATAATTAACTGAATCTCATTAAAAGTTGTTGAACCTTCTTAGCACTTATTGTCTGGCAGAGATAATCAACAACCAGAAAACAACTATGTCCACAGACTATTGACAAATTGGCCCCTAGGGGCCTAACGGTGAAGATATCAACCTTTTCACACAAAAGCACAGTGACCAATAAGCTAGGAACAGTTACATTAAGAAACAAAGGTGCTGAGACGTTTTAGAACATGGGAGAAAACTTTCTTTAAGGTAAAAAAATACAGTCATGTATTCCTCCCCACCAGCAGCTAGAGTTTGACTGTTTCACAATGGGGCAAAATTGTGTAATGACAGCGGAGTAACAAGAGAGCATGTATAACATTAAAGGAAGTCAACTCAAAATGTTGCCTCAATCAACAAGACATCATTTAAAAATATACATACAGCTTACCTTGTTGTCTCCACCAGATATAATAAAATATTCGCTGTTACAGAGCAACTAACACGCCACACAACATCACCAAACTTCTTCAACCCCTGAAAACCATAAACAACATTTGGTCATAAAGCTCAGTCAGTTCGCTAGAAAAGCAATTTAAATGCTTATGGACCATACAAGTTTCATTAACTTTATTCGAGGACTTTTCTAGAACTTTATAACAATATTCAAGGAGTTTATTTTGTCAGGCACTTGCATTATGTCACAAATGTTATACCAAAAAACAACTACCTGTAAATCCTAAGACCAAAGGATAACACCTATTCCAGAATTAATCTCATGCTTCAAGCTTTTGTATTTTGTATTTTATTTAATCCATTCTATAGATAATACATCAGTTGTACAATTATTATTATTATTATCATTATCAGTAGTAGTAGTAGTAGTAGTAGTAGTAGTAGTAGTAGTAGTAGTAGTAGTAGTAGTAGTAGTAGTAGTAGAAGGCTGTTTAAACTACGTAAAGATTAGGAAGAAAATTTAGAATGGAGAAGGGCACATTATAGTATAACTAATTATGACCCTTTAACAACATTGACTTAGTTTATAGCTTTGTTATTCATTAAAACACAACAAGAAAAGAAGGGTGCCTTTTGATCATAATGAAGTTTATATTATCCCATGTTTCGAAAAAAGACACCAAAATTATTTCAACACACAAAAAACATAACAAATAATACTTAACTAGGCAGCCTCAAAACACGCGGCCATCATTATCACTGAGCTCACCAACAAGCTATATTTCCCTAGTAGTTTTGTTTGCTTAAAAGGTGACTGAAAAAGTACACTTGGGAAAACCTATTAAAATTGCAGTTACTTAGATAGTTTGAATAAGAAACACTGAATTGTTCTGATAGAAAGCTAATTGTTGTTTGAGACAAAAAAGTATTGAAGGAGTTTTTAACAAAAATTCAAGCACCGCTTCTGCAAATTCAAGGAGTTTTAAAGGACCTAGCAGTTTTCAAAGGAGCATTCCAGGCCGGTGCGGACCATGATGCTTAGGAGGGACCACTGGGTCTCCATGAAACTTGTTTTCCTTTAATTGGTGGTAAATACACTACACAATAATGTGTAATGGCTACCAACTTTACACATACTGTACCAGTATATTTATTTACCTTTGAAGACCATGCAATCACCACCTGCAACCTCATTCTTTGTCCAGATAACTACACGGCAATCCTATTGATAAGCCAAGAAAAACTAATGCCAAGCTCTCAAACTACCCTTGCTTCATTCAGGATTAGTTGATATACAACTGTAGGGACACAAGGGACTTAGCAGGGAGGAGGGGGGTGGAAACAGAGGATGGGTCATAACTTTTTGAGACTCAGAACAGGGAGGGGTCATGAAAAATGGGCCGTTAAAAGGGGGAGGGTCATGCAAATATATACCCATGATCATGTAGAGGTTCACCCACAGAAGAAATAGGAAGTTCTTTATTTGGTAAAAAAAAAGTGATGGAAAATTATGGATATAAACTGTGAAGCACTATTGCAAGAATTTAACAAACAACTACTTTTCATTATAACAATGCTATAGAGTCTTATTGAAATTATGAATAATGTTGTTATTACTGTTATTAGAGTTTTGGCTATCCTATTCATCACTGTCTTCAGCATCACCATCAATGCTGCTCTGAGCATCTTGATCATTATCATTTATGTCATCAGTATTGATACAATCACTTTCATCATCATCATGATTTTCATTTAAGTTGAAGCATAGATATTGCTTGATAATGTCCTCATGTGATTCATTGGTGAATAATCCCTTCTCAAAGGCATTTGCCAAGAGCACACAAACAAACAAACAAAGCTCCCTCAGTGTGGAAGAGGTGGATGATCATGGTGAATGTGAAGTAGGTGAAGGGGATGAGGCATTACCCAATTGCAATAGTGACGAAGACTTTGTTTTGGGAGAAATAGGAGAGTCGAGTAATCAGCTGTCAGAACCAGAGTCAGACTCTTATGCTGTTATCTAAAATGTATGTATATAGCATTACAAAGAACAGACTTGAAATATGTTTTGAGTTTTCATAATACTGACTCACACTAATGTATTGCAAGAACTAGATTTTATCATTTATATAAGAGGGGGAGGGTCAGGATATTTTAGGCCAAGCTCAAGGGGAGGGTTAGCAAATTTTACTCCCATTGCAGGGATGGGTCACCTCATTTCCGAACCCAAATTTAAAATTCCCACCCTGCTCCCCCCCACCTTGCTAATTTCTAACAAGTCCCCAACTTAACAGCAACTTTTTGCAAAGTAATTAAAGCAATATTGAGTGGGCCGAGAGTTCCCTACATTTCCCCTCTAATTTTTTCACAGTTAAAAAAGGTGATGCTGCAAGATTACATTGACTTCAGCAATTATTTTAAGTATTTTTGACCATGTAACTTTTAAAAATTATATCTCTACTGTTATTTACAGTTCCATATAAAGCTATACCTCATTGGAAAGGACAAAAATTAAACTTTCAGGAAAAAAAATATTTCGGTCTCAGGAAACCCATAATATTCCGCAAAAAAAATAAACAAGGCATATTTCTGCACAGATAGTAATTTTGCTTACTTTTTGCCTCACTTTAACTCTCTAACTCATGTGGTGATTTTTGTGTCCTCGGCGTTCACCTTTCAAAGGTTTGCTGAGGTCTGACATTGTCTTCGTAAAGCGTTCATCTTTTAAAAAGTTTGCTGAATCTTCGTAAAGCATACATCGATCTGTGTTTGCTGAATCGTCTAAAACGTTCATCTTTCAGAAGTTTGCTGTTAAATTTTACTTTGGATTAAGCCTTCATATTTTTCAGCATGGTACGTCACTGTCTTTGGAAAATGTCTGCGACTCCTGGTGCATGCATCAAACCGGGTTTAGTTCAGCAGCCGTTGTGCCACAAAGTAAATTTACTGAGTTGTGTAGTTCAGCAGCCGTTGTGTCACAAAGTAAATCTACTGAGTTGTGTAGCTCGGCAGCCGTTGTGCAACAAAGTAAATCTACCAAGATGTGAAGCTCCGCGGCGCCATTTGATCATGACTTGTGGTATTTTCGGCACTCGACAAACTTACATGTATAAGCCACTCTCGAGTCACTGAAATCAACACGCTTGACCAAATTACTGGAAAAGTTATTGACGTGAGCCACACACACATTCTATGAAAGCTTTGACAGGGTTAGTGCGAAGTTTGAATTCAATGTAATTCATTTTGTCAACAATTATTTGATGATTGGATGTTCTTAAAAATAACAGAGGAAATTATCCGAAGAAATGTTTTTGAAGAAAGAAAAAGAATCCCGGGTTAAGCACTAATCGGCCTTGGAGTGATACAAACACAAACATGATACAATGTTTAAATAGAGGTTTCGCCGTACATAACCCTCACATTCAAAATATATGCCATAATCATATTTATCTATATCGCAACCACCCTTCCCCATCAACTGCTACCTGTACGCATAACAAACATATCGAACGCACTCTCCGAAGTTCCGATTACTCCTAGTTGTAATGGTAACAGGACTGAGTGGAGTCAAATTCAGTCTGTAATCAAATGAGTGATCAACAAAATCAGACAACCACCTGGCAGAGTCCGATTTGTTTAATCACGAGTATGATTACAGACCGAATTGGACGACATGAAGTTCTGTTACTAATTAATCATAACTTTAACAAAATTTGTGATTAAGGCCCTTTTTAAAATCAAAACACAAGAAATTCCAAGATTTTTTTGCGAGCAATGAAAAAAAAGCCATTTAAGCACATGTCCTATTAAGGATGAAATCAGGGCAGTGGATGACCGATCAGATTTGAGAATTTTGTTATAGTTATGATTATATGTAATTAATCCAGTAGAAATATTTTTTTCTTCAGTATCTAAGCAAAACAGGCCCAATATCAGTGGAAACTGTAGAGCTACTAGGGATTTTCTACAAATACATTTTGTGATGCGTCAGATTATGCAAATGAGGTCGGAGCTAATTAGCAAAGAGAAATTAGACGTATTTACTTTCGAAAGACGCTTTATTTTTTAGTTTCTCGGCGAAATATCGAGTTAAAAACAAGCAAACATGAATTCAATGATAAACGTCATCAAAATAAGCGAAGCTTTGAAGGCAAAAAGCGCAGCGGGACGGATTTCACTGCGTTTCAACACAATGTGTACCAGACTATGGCCCACTCGCCGAATGACATTTACTGTTTTCTTACCTCGATTTTCGCGTTTGTTTGTCTCTATACCCTCCAGAATCCTTCAAAATAATTTGCTTGAAATTCGTCGTTACAAGCTTTCATTCTTCGCAAAAGCCGTCAGTACTTATAATACTTATATTACTGTAGGACCGACAAGTTTTCGAAATTGTTGCGTGAAGCTCAAAACACGATGGGGGCTGGAACTAGGCACATAATTATCTATTAACTTCCTGTGGGCCAAATTTGGAGGCAATCGGAAGTAACGCAATTTTTTTTTTTTTGGAGTTTTTCTTTTTGTTACTGAGGCGTGTAAGAATTGAATAGTAAGGCCAGTGGGGAACGGGGGGGGGGGGGGGGGGGGAAGCTACTTCCCATACATTTTCTTAAATGAAATTGTGTACTGATCATGCGCATTACGTCAGAATCCATAGATCAATGCGTTGGTTTTCTTTTCCTTCCGTTGATTGTCGATAACCTGAGATCAGGCGTTATTGTTTTCTGTTTTTTTTGCTTCCATGCTTCTTTCGCTCGAGAGGGAGAAAAATAACGCCTGATACATTTATTTAACAAGCCGTCAACCGCCCCTCTAACCTCTGTAACGTCTGTAGCGTTTACCTTAAGGGAATCAAATTTTGGCGCGAATAATGTCTCTTTTGAAATCAATTTTAGGGAAAAGAAAATTTTTAAGTACGTCCATGTTCAGAAGGGGTTATGAATGGTCCATTAAAATTTTTCACTGCTCGCAAAATTTTACCTTTGCTCGATTTGCTCGCAAAATTTAAACGAGTGCTCGCTTGCTCGTGCTCCCCAAATTTTTGCGTTGCTCGCAAGCTCGAAAAGCATTTTTTTTTTATTTCTGCTCGTGCTCGCAAAAAATCGCAGTGCTCGGCATGTAGTATGCTCGCAAAGACTATTCGTCACCCCTTTCAGATGGCGCTTCCCTCCCCCCCCCAAAAAAAATTAAATGTGTTGTTTTTGTGATGAAATACTGCTAGCTGGAGCTTCCCGTTCCTTTATTTAACAGCTACAAATAATGAATAGCTCGTTGACTTCGTTCTGTACCGAAAGCAGTGAAAAAAAATTAGGCTGAAGCATCATATTTCACGAACTGAAAGGTGTTGTCATGAAAGCGAAGATCTCTCAGAATAATTCACAGGTTTCTGAAGGAAGAATTACAGTCAAACCATGTCAAGATTCCATTCATGAATTGATTATTTGAAAAGTGAGCCCGTTTGTCGCTTCTGTAACTTGTAGCTGGTATCAAATTGCATTCAAATGATCGGTGAATTTTTGGTATACGATGAGATGGAAAATATTTCAATGGATGAAATTTCTATTTAGGCATTCTTCAAATTCAAGAAAACTGAGCCGGCAGAAATTTCATAACGAACTCGCCTGTGTATTCACTGCTCATTACGCAAGGAAAAATGCAGACTGAAATCAACAGCAACAACAACTAACGAATGGCGGCATTTTGGCCAATCAGAACGGCGCAAATCATTCGTATTGTTTCCTATCCAATCAGAAAAAAGTCCAGATTCTGGCTTTTTTACATGTGATCCGACAAACAAATGTATCATGCCCTCTTCCCGTGAGAGACATAAGGGGTTAATAGGGAGAGGGCATGATCTCAGGCTAGGCGGTCGAAGGCAGGACTGTGGGCGCGATCCATTCAACCAAAATTCAGACCGGTCCGACCGGGAAAAGGGGACCACGTCAAAAGGTGGACCAGTTTTTTCGAAACTTTTCCGTTTGGACCGAACCGATCCATTGAGTTTTGGACCAAAATTTCCGGAAATTTGGTTGAATGGATCGCGCCCTGTTTCTCACTATTATATTTTGGTAATTCACAAATTTATTGATTTGATGTCGCTTTTCAGACATAGTGTGTGGTTTTCTTTTTCTGTTAAACAATTTCCCTCCGCTGGGTTTGGAATATACAACATATAGCTCCGTACTGATAAGAACCGCCGAAGAGTTGAGCTATCGAGCTGTGTTTTGCAGCAAACCTTACGACAGTTAAAGTCGCTTCAAGGTACAGAGCTTTCAGTAGTAGTTGTGATTTGTTTATTAAGATCGTTTTGAATTTTAACTTTGGATTCTAGGTGTTGACTGGTCGTAATAAACGAAGTGAAAAGTTATGAAGTGTGAATGTTTATTCAGCTATGATATGTAGAGCTGTAAGCTCATATTTATAAAAGCTCTGTGAATATACTTGCTTCCGATAAATTTGGCACTTTCTCCAGTAATTTTTATCAGCATCAAGTTATCCTTGCCCGGCAAAACGATGTAACCTATAAATCGATCGAGCGTGTTGTTGTTGGTTAAGATCTAACAGTTGCGTTTTAATTTCCCCCGCAATTTCATTACCGAAAGACAAATACGATATGCAAGAAAAACAAAGATTCATGACATTATTTTTTTTCAATTTTTTAAGTATTTCTGATTTCCTCTGCCGGTTCGCTTCTTGCTTCTAAAAAGTCTAAAAATATTTACTGTGGGAAAAATACTGCAATTATCCGCTGACTATCACGCAGGGTGACCGCTTTGCAAGTTATGAGAACATCGTTTCTCGGTCCGGTCCCAGACCGCGTCTCTTCCCCCCCCCCCCCCCCCCCTCCCCCACCTGAGTAAGGCTTTCTCTTTAATCATACACCATCCTATTGATGCATATGCTACCCGGCTGCACTCGAGGAAGTGTCCGTTATAGCCGAGTGCCTTCAAGGCGAGAGTTGATTATTTTTCTACTCAGTTCATGCTGTATTTATACGAGTTTGTTTACAATCTTATCCAGAGATTGCAGCAGTTCGTTCAGGCTCCAGTTGTTCAAATGGTGGATGGCGCTATCATCCCACCGGACAAATCTCTATCCACTGGATAGAGCAATTGGTTCCCCCTAATATTTATCCACTGGATAGTGATTTATCCGGTGGATAACACTATTCGGCCGTTTTGAACAACTAGGGCCAGGAGTATAGTAGGTATACTATCCCTGAACGAACTTATCCACTTTGCAAGGGGGAATTGCGAAAATATCCTACATACCTTTTTATAAAATAGGTAACGCCGTCAAACGTTTTCTGAGTTTCCCAGGGGCGTAACTAAGCATTCATAACATTCGAAGCAAATGTGGCAAACGTCAAATTACGATCAGGGGTCTGGGAACGTGCTACCACAAGGGGATTGTAAAACCTGGGAGAGTCAAGTACGACTCAGTTAACTAACGCTAGCTCTGACGGCTTTGACTCCATTATTTTTCCCTTTCCTTCCTGCCCATGATTACACGCAAAGGCAATGCGTTAACAGCCAGGTCTGTTTCAATTTTTGCAGTTGTGCACTACTCATTCCAAAAGACTTAATAGCCGATAATCACCAGCCACACAAGGTTGCACAATTTAAATTTTTTCTGTGCCCGATAATTCGGTGGGAAACACAACGCTTCGACGGGGACTGGCGACTGAATCATGGCTGTGCCTGATGATTGGTAGGGGAACACAAAGCTTCTTTAGGGACTGGCGAATGTCCCTGGCGGGGGCGGGGGGTGGGGAGTCTCTAGTATGAAAACGACAGAGGTGCTTGTTGGAGAAGAAAAGAGCTGTTCGGGGTTTGGTTTTATCTTGTAACTATATTATTTTTACACACGATCTTACGTGATAAATGTACGGGTAAAGATACTTTTGCCCGAGCACCGTACTTAAGACCAAAATTTGTACAACGTAAGACGGCAAACTGATCCTTACGGCAACGCGATGAAGAAGTAAACAAAAGAATAAATATATATATTATTTTTGTTTTATTCTTTCGTTTACTTCTTCATCGCCTTGCCGTAAGGATCAGTTTGCTGTTTTATATTTTTCTTCAAGTTTTATTGTACTGATCCAAGTCTACAACTGGGAGATCCGGCACCACTCATTGGTTTCTTGCTGTGGTTTTGCAGACATTTTAAATATACTGCAGGACGACAGGCACATCCGTCTCTTTGATACTTGGGAGCCCCCTGGCGGGAAGGTCAAAATTCAAGTTTTCGATTATTATCTATAATTCAGTTATACTAAGCCTCAACTCCGAAAATGCATCTCTGTGCAATATTTTGCTTCTCGCTGGGACCTGGAGGGTAAAACAGGTGTTTTGTATCTACATTTACGATGGATGGCCAAATCTGTTGACGGAATGCGTGACGAACAAAATTTCGAGTATGAGTAGGTGGCATGACCGAGGCGCTTTTCCTTCCCAGTCTTTTTGGACCTTTTCTTTCTGAAATACGAAATACATGGAAATAGGTCGGTAATTCTGGGCGATTTTTGCCCACTTAAGGAGTAAAGCTGTTTTATCTATATTTTAGCACACCATAATGGGTAAAAGTCGCATGTTTTAAGCTTCACTTCAAACTTAGAATCGAAGGTTGGAATTTCAAGATTTAGTGACTGCAATAGTATTAGTTAATATTCGTACGGCAAGGCGGAAGTGGTTATTGATTCCGGGTTGTTTATGCTCTAGATCTAGAGGCTGTGCAAAAAAAAATTCGCAAATTTCCTTGTGCACTATTTAGAAATTGAGGTAAGTTTGCCTTGAAAGTTTATATGTGATCACAAAAATTAAAAAATACTATGTCGTCTATAATGTGAATGTTTTTCTTCTATACAGATTTCACCTTGCAGTTGCTCCGTTTTGATATCAAGAACAAGGAGAGGTAATTGATATGCGCATTGTTTTCGCACCAGGTTAGATTATGAGAGGGTACACCTAAGGAAAAAACTTTTCATAACTCGTCAGTTTTCAAGGCGAAAATAGGCATCAATTCTTTTAAAACACTCTGAGCCGAGAACATCAACAAGACATGTAATTAGCATATACACAAGGCGATATTAATGTATTTGGGTCTAACCTACAATAGATTATGTCTCAACCATTGATTTTCCTGCACTACCGGCAAATGGCTAAATTTTCTCATTGAGTTAAAAAATCAGAACCTTTTTTAGCTTTCAATGTGTCTCGCAAATAGCAGTAAGGCGGTACTTGCAAATTGAAAGCTCTCACTGTACCTTCCGTTTATGACCAACTTAGTTAAGAAGTTGTTTGAGCCCGGAGACTGATAAGTGGAAGTTTAATTCACACAGGCGCGGATCCAGGATTTTGAAACGGGGGATGAATTTTTGTAATAATGTAATAGAACCAAAGCCTGGTTGAGGTGTTTGTGGGCTCAAAATGAATAAATTGATCGGTAGAACCGGTCATCGCTTATGCACATTCTCCGACCTCAATCAGAGAAATCAAATATTATTTCAATATTTGAGGGATAAGAAAAAAAAAAAAAAAGAAGGGGGCTCAGAAAAAGGGGGGGTGAAAATTCACCCATTTCACCTCCCCTGGATCCGCGCCTGTCACAGTCTGTAATAATGCAGCAGTCCCTGTCGTGCCATGAACAGGAACAGCCCCATTCGATAAAAAGCTCATTTTTTCAACTGAGTATATGTAATTTTCAGTCAATCACATCATAAGCATTTGTCTTCATCTCTGAAGTGGCCGAGATGTTCTTTGAAAAAATTTCTATCCCAACCCAATGTCAGTTCTTCAAAATTCCACAGTCAAGGACATGATCAATGGAAGTTCTCACTAAGGGAGGAGTAGTTAAGCATGTTCTGCACACTTGTACTCAGCATCAACCTGTTTTTTTTTTTTGGCTGTGCAAATAGTTTTCCCTGTAAGAATTTTTTGTTTCACTCAGTTATCTTTAACTTTCCCGCTCCTTAACCCAGGGTTAAAGTGACATACCTATGATATTGGCATAGAAATGGCTACAGGTACACCACAATCTGCTGCAGATGAAGCGTTACGTACAACAGATGAAAAGGCAAATTTCCAGCGCTTGACACGGCTTCTAATGCGTGGAGGGCTCGCACTCTTAAGGGAAGTGTTTGACGCTATTCATCGGCCAGCCAACCTTCCAGCTGTGCTTGGTAACCCTGCCATAAAGTCAAAGCTGCAAACACTGAGAAGAAAAAGAGTCCTTACTCAACCTGAATGGGACTGCCTTTACAACCCACCGTCAGGACCTTATGGAAAGTCGACCGACTTTGACATCACCTTGCTATGTAAATTGCTTCGAGAAATATGCAACCTTACCCCTTCCACTGGATGGGACAACTTGCCCAACAGCATTGATCACAGCCGAGAGGCAGACGTGGTTAGAATAAAGTTTTATCGGAACACAATTTATGGTCACAACCACAGCATGGAGATAACAAATGCTGAATTTGAGAAGCTTTGGATGGAAATCAGTGAGGCACTATTGAGAATTGCTGGCCAAATAAGTAGTGCAAAGAGAG
Organism: Porites divaricata; assembly: GCA_038088405.1. Taxonomy (NCBI): domain Eukaryota; kingdom Metazoa; phylum Cnidaria; class Anthozoa; order Scleractinia; family Poritidae; genus Porites; species Porites divaricata. Next base: position 2,922,175 of record JBBMOI010000015.1, on the reverse strand, counting down.
ATGAGTGGAAGAAGTCCATCGAAAACCTTTCCCTTGATCCACTAACACCAGATGCAAAGGAATATGTTTCAGAACTTCGGTTATGGTACAAAAAGGATATGGAGACTAAGGACGAGATCGAAAAACTAATTGAAAAAGTGGAGCAGAATGCCTGCGAGCTGGAAGAAATCAAACTACTCCTTCACGTCGTTGCTGAATCATTAGGTCAACCACCAACTGACCGACCGGTAGTATTTATCCGACCGCCATCCAAAAGTGTGAATATAACTATACCCCCCGAGCAGTCACATGCACAAGACGAACTTCAACGTGCCTCAGCAGGACCATCTACTAGCGCTGAACCACAGGCAAGTCAACAAGATGGTGTGTGTATACCTATAGTCCCAGAGCAGCCGCCAACACTAGAGGAAGAAGGCACCACAGGAAGTCCATCTACCCGCGCGGAACAACAGACGAGTCTGCAAAGTCGTCCAAAAGCTATTGATTTCTGGTACGTTGTCTGTGCATTCAAGAAACCTCTAGAAATATTGCTAGAATATTTGAAAACAAAGCTTGGTGTTGTTGTTCAAGGATTCAGACAAGGCAGTTTGATCATAACAGTTTCCTGCAGTTCATTAGAAGTCCTCGAGGCTCTTTGGAAGGACTACCGCAGTGGACATCTCAATGAAGTGGTCCAAGATACCCTTGTCACGGCTGAAGTTCTGAAAGAGCTTAACCTAAGTGAAGTGAAATTGAAGACCATCATTCCAGAGGACGAGTACAGGTTATACCAAGACTTTTTCATTCAAAAATCAGGTAATTATAAAGCAAGATAATAATAATACCAAACAGTAATAATGATAATAATAATAATAATAATAATAATAATAATAATAATAATAATAATAGTAATACAGTTTTTTCGAACCTCCACTAACGACCACCTCTCCACAACGGCTACCTCTCTACAACGGCCACGGTTTGTTGGCGGACAGTCCATCCATCGCACTCTTGTTTAAACCTCTCTACAAGGACCACCTTTTTACAACGGTCACTTTCTTCTGTCCCAAAGGTAGCCATTGACGAGAGGTTCAACTGTAATAATAACAACTTGAAGGTATATAGCGGTACATCCCCAGTAAAGGGGCAGCTTAATCAAAACGTTTATCGTGCTTACTTCATTTTGTTCAATATCGCTAAATGTTGGCAAATCTGTTTGGAGTTGCAGGAATTCTAAAAGAAGGTATCGAAGTTCATGAAAAGAAAATCAACTGGTTCGTTGTCTTTTGTGTTCACATCCTCCACGAAACGTGGAATTAGGCTGACTTTCACGGTAATCGTGCAGCGACGGAAAATAAATGTATAAAAAAGCATGATGCACGTGCAAAAATGTTATTTTGCCAATCTAAACCTATTGCTTTTTTGTCGTTCTCGTTACCGTCGTCGTCGCGTTGCTTAAGTTCTCTAAGAATGGATCACAACTAAATACACTTTCCTTATCTTGTTATTGTTCCAAGGAGACTATACAGCTGTGTCTGGTGGCTATTTCTTGATGATAAACAACCGCAAATCACAATTCTCCTATGTTGCAAAGCAATTCATCGGCAACGACTTCGGCTTCAGAATCAAGGAAAAAGTCAATCTGTCGGAGCGTGAAGTGCTAGAATTACTCAAAGACACCGCTGGACGAGACTTCTCCTGTGATGATTGTTTTTTGTGCGTGATCCTGAACCGTGAATCCAAAGAGGAGACAAAGGCAATCACGTCGCTTTTCAGCCGAGATAAATGCCCCTCGCTGGATGGAAAGCCCAAGCTATTCTTGTTTGAAGAGTGGGCAGGAATGCAAACGATCAAGGAACGAGACGGTGGTCCACCTCGACGCCCAGATTTTCTGACTGAAGATGATTTTCTTGTTTGGTACCGTACCCCTTCACATAACCGTAGTCGCCCATCTCCAATAAGGATCTCTAGTCAGAATTATTATTTCAGATGGTTATACAACCTGTTGAGTGGAATGCACCTTTCTGATGCCATACACGATACTGAAAAGACATTTCCAACGCAATCATGGCTGGTCAGTACGCTTACAAAGAAAGTATTATTCAAACGAAACTAATTTCCACACTGGAGTCGGCTTGAATGCATCAATGACAAATTTTAGTCTGACAATGATAAATCATTCTTAGTTTATACAGTGCAAAACCAAAAATTAGTTTAAGTAGTTGATTTTTTGTTATCAACAGTGGAGGTTTTCACGTTTTCATAAAACAGCCATGGTGGGAGGGGGTGGGGGTCCTTTTGATAGCCCGCGGGGAGGCTCCGCCCGAAAGGGGTACTTTTTTAGGCTTCGGGTATTGCTGGTTTTCAGTGTCACGCCATTCAAAATAGATCAAAATAAAAATCAAAACCGTTCAATAGATAAAGTTCAGAATCCGGGAAATGAAAGGAGGTACGTATACAAAGACCCTCGCCAAGATTCAGGTCAGAGGAATATTTTGCATACGAGATATCCGAAGAAATGTTTTACCCAAACTTATAATTATAGACAATAATGAAATAGCAGGCTTTGTGACTATCTAATTGAAGAGGGCATACTTACTCCAGAACAATGTGGCTTCCGGAAAAAACATGGTACACAGGACAGTATCTTCATTTTAAAAGCACTAATAGACAAATATGTTAAATCTAAACGCAAGAAAACAAATAACCTTTTATTCACTTGCTTTGTTGACTTTAGTAAAGCATTCGATAGTATCCCCAGAGGGAAACTGTTTCAAAAATTGAAGCTAGCGGGAGTTACAGGGCGCTTCCTTGAGATTTTACATTCTATGTACTCCAATGATAAATCATCTGTGAAATTAGAAAATATTCTAACACCTGCCTTTCGATGTCATACCGGTGCAAAACAAGGTTGCATGCTCTCGCCAACCCTTTTTAACCTTTATCTCAGTGACCTTTCAGAGGAACTTAAGGCCAAGAACCTAAATGATGTAGAACTAAACGAGTTACCGTTAAGTTGTATGCTCTACGCGGATGACTTGGTCATATTCTCCAAATCAAAGAACGGACTGCAGGATTATTTGGATTCCCTCAGTGAATACTGCAAAGAAAACGACTTGTCGGTTAACCTTAGTAAAACTAAGGTGTTAATTTTTAATAACTGCGGGAGAACCATGAATAAGCACGTATTATACTATAGAGGCAGTAAACTTGACAATGTTAGCAATTACAAATATCTTGGCCTACAATTTAGTACTTATGGGACCTTCAAGTACGCTAAACAGGAAATGAAGAAGGTTTCCCTTAAAGCTTTGTACAAACTCAGGAAGGAAATGGGCGATCGACCATTTCAGAGATGATGTACAGCTCACAATGAAAGTTTTTGAAACGGTTATTTCCCCAATACTCACCTACGGAAGCCAGGTCTGGGGGGTCGATCACAACGAAAAGCTAGAAAACGATCCAATTGAGTTTGTTCAAACCAAGTTCATTAGGTGGCTATTGGGGGTTAACAAATTCTGTAGCTCAAATGCGTGCAGATCGGAGGTAGGCAGTTTCCCAATGCGAACGAAGACAAAGTGCAGAGCCATTAAATATTGGCTGAAATTTTGTGAGCCGGAGCACCAAAATAAACTCTCTGGAATACCATTTACAGGCCAAATTGGTCAAGATGAAACGGAACTTTGGTCAAGCAAATTAAAACGACTATTAAATCTCTCAGGTCTTGGCGACATATGGTCAGCGGAAACGAACACCCCAGCAATCATGAACTATATACGACAGAGACTCTTAGACATAGAACAGCAAACATGGATTAGCGAAATACACAATGATGAACGAAAGGACCCGCATCAAAAAAACAAACTAAGAACTTTTAGGAAATTTAAACTTACCACTACGAAAATTACCTCACAAATGTAAGAAATATCAATCATAGAGTTGCAATCACAAAACTAAGATTAAGCAACCACAAACTAGCAACTGAAACTGGACGATACGTTAAACCCTATCAACCACCAGACCAAAGAATCTGTCCATTATGTAAAACTGGATTAGAAGACGAGGAGCATTTTTTGATGAATTGCATAGCCTATAGGGATCCTAGGAGAGAACTGTTCAATACGCTCAAAAAGGAAACTAATCTTATTCTTGACTCCATGACTCCAAGCTCTGCCTTTGCATCGTTGATAAGTATGAAGCAAGGAGAGAAAACGCAAAAAATTGTGGCTAAATACGTATATGATCGCTTCCGCGAAAGAGATAGCCGCGTTAAATATAACCTTGTTTAATAGTCGTATAAATTTTGCAAATATACACTCCTGTAATTATTGCACGAAAATCTTTGTTATCGTTGTAAACACATGTGTCTATAGGCGCTCTGTTGATAATAAAGCACTTATCTATCTATCTTATCTATCTATCTCCATGCTGGTGCTCACCTGGATGAGCTCCAACATAGCGGACTGAAACCAACAGAAACATCTGTTACCGAGTTTTTCTACGAAAGCGTGAATTTATTCTTCGAGAAACTCATAAATATTAAAGTAATACTTTTTCTAATACATGAACTGTTTAGATAGCAAAATTTCCTGAAATAAGTCATTTTTTTAACCTACATGACAGCTCTCTTGGCCGTCATGTAAATGCCGCGTCACGCAAAAGCTTAGAAATTCAATCGTACTCTATCACAAAACCAAGAACCATTTTGGAGCAAAAATTTGTATGAAAATTAGTTTTCAGCTGCCCTAATGCATCGTGAAAGTAAAATCTCAGTAGGATCGATAGATTTTTAGTTTGAATTTTAGTGACGTCATGTGAAAACCAACAACATGAAAGTGTAGGAATTTCAATAGTTGAAATATGTCAAAGGGTAGAGAAATCTGTCGTTTGACTCGCTAAAAGGCCCAAATTAAAATGGGCTAGCGGATACATATAATTATGATTGTGAAAAAGTCTACATGTGTAGGAAACGTTCTGTTTTGCGATTTGTTCAAGACAATGCATTTATAGCAGTTAATTCGGTGGGAAACAACGGTTCTATTGTAGAAATATGAAAGGGGTAAAATTTGTCAGTGGAGGGCCGGGTGTACAAAAAGGAGCTTGCGCCTTTTCTTTAAAAAATGGTATATAAAAGGGTTGGACCTCGGGGCGGAGCCTCTCCGTATAAAACGCTCTTTATTACTCCCGGAACGACCTTTGTTATCGAATAAAGCAACAACTAGGCGGTTTGAACCAAAAAGTATTCCGGCATTTTTACTTCTTTCAGCCATAATTATGTAAAGCCTCTAGATAAGTACACAAGTCAGATCACGTAATAGCTTAGTGTTATACCCGCAAAAGGGGGAGGAGAACTGATCAATTTCAGGAGAAGAACTGACTGAAAATTGTAACGTAGCTCAATGTAACACCTCGATATAACAAATGACAAATGACACAGAAGTATCATATAATCAGCCAGTATAACAAATAACATGAAATGCACCGTTTCTGCTTTGTAGGCTACGGTCAGGAGCCCATGGGTCATGGGCTCCTACTACGGATAATTTTCCCATATCGTCCATATCGGTACCAAAAACGCGTATTTCTGCCAAGGTCTCTATTTTACAGTGGTAGAAAAGTGGCTAACAATTGAGGGAGTTCGAAGCCTCCAAGAGTAATTACATGGATTTTTTTTTAAATTCCCCAAAAGTGGTGTCAGTGGGTAAAGCGTGTAAAAGGGATTAGAACGGGAATGATATTAGCAAGATATTAGGTCAAACATTATATTGGTATACTTCGCATATCTTATAGTTTGGCAAGGATCATCTTAAAGAAACAAGGCTGTGCTGCTCATATTTCGTTGCCTTTAGGCCTAGGATGCCTGTTCCTGATAAAAAGCGTTACTTTACGCGAACCTTTTCAGTCAGTTTAGTTTCGTTAATTTAGAAGGAGTACTAGTATATCGTAGTTTGGTAGTATCATGTATTAAGTGGAAACTAATTGGCCCATAGGAAAAAATAATTGAAGTGCAAGCATCTTGAAATCAAGGTACTTATCAAACTCCTCCTGTGTGAACTTTCACGTTTCAAATTAAAATGGAATGGCTGGTAATATTAATTCTTCACCAATGGTGGGGTAGGAACCCTGTATACAAAGACCCACGCTATGCGTGCGCACCTGAAAAAATGTCAAAAATTGATATCAAGATACAGCAAAGAAAGATAAAGGAGAAGGGGAAATATGGTAAACTCCTTTTCACTTCTTCTTTAACTGTTGGCATGTCGGTTTTTCAACATAAAAGCTAGACAGTGTTTTTCCTCGACTTGCAACAAGCAAATAGACTAGGGTGTTTAAAACTACTGTCATACGAACGGAGATGGCCACCTCACCTCATTGATGAGAAACGCAAATTTAGTTAAGTCACCACAGTGTAGCCTGCGAACGCAGACGTATCTCTGAGAAGCGACTACCGAAAATACGTCTGCGTTCGCGCTGGCCACCACTTGCGTTTCAAGCTGACCTTACTAGGGTGGAATGCTATTTGTCACCTTGACACGAGCGAGTCGGTTACAGGCGGTGCACTCAACGTCGTCTGTAAGACGATACCGACTCGCTCGTGTCACAGAAAGAAACAAGAACTCCCGTTTCGTCGAGCTTGTTGCTTGGAGATTGGATAGGAGATTAGGAGGCGATTAATTCTACCCGAAACAGGATTTCATCGCTTTCGAGTGTTCTTCAGGATTATTTACTATTTACATAGTATTCAACGAATTGTGTCTGAATTGATCAAGTATGCGTGTATAAACACACGAAAATCAAGGGCTTCGTTTTGAGAGAAATTACATCATTGTTAAAGAGCAAAAACGTGATGAACATGGCGCATCATTTGAATCATCGAGGGAAACAACCGCATGTTCATCACAAGACTGATTTGCATACAATGAAAGTTTTTACAAAACCTGACCAGTTAGCCTAACCATCGAAGTTTCCCTGAAGTTTTGCTCATAAACATTCTTCTTTTTTCGACCACAGAAGTATTCACTTCTTTTAAAGTAACCAACGCTTTCAAGCCTGATAGAATTCGTGAACTAACCCGTTCCGAAAAAAGTCGACATCTTTTTAATATCTTGTGGCTCACGTTGCGATATTTAGTCCGAGTTTTCACGGTCTCCGCAAGGAACGCCTGGGACCATGAATCGCTTTTGGCGGACAGGCACGAAAAAAAATACTTAGAATACATTTTAGTCTCGCTACAAAAGCAAGCTCAACTAATCACATTCCATCACCCTAACGTGAGCTTGGGACTCCCCTAGCACTTATTAGCGACCATCCCAGGAGTTGAACCCGGAGAACCTCTGGAAATTTTCACCAACCGTTAAATGACAAATAACAGAAATTTACATCTCACACGTCATGTTTCCTAAATAAGTTACCTTATTCTTCATTCAAAATATTTCCCCGTTACTGACTGGCCAAAATCCAACGGATGATTCATTATAAACAGCCACTGTTGACCAAATTTGGAAGAAGTTCGCGACATGTTAAAAATGATTGTTTTGTTTTGGAGCAAGGGTGGCGCAGTTGGTTAGTGCGCGGCCTTCAGTGCGCGAGGTCCCGAGTTTGATCTCCGGTGACGACAACACATCATTGCTTCAACTTCTCTCATATCTGTGTAGCTTTAACTAGCTTTAAACACCCATTGATGGAGAGAGGGGGAGGGGGGGGGGGGGGGTGTAAAATGAGCGCACAGTCGATCTCACGTGTATCAGTTGAATTACTGTCACGAGTTATCGACCTAAAATATGGCTGCTTAATTTTCTTTTAATTACGTCTTACTCAGCGTCATCCAATAATTGCTTATTATTTTTACATTTAAATTTCGGCTATCTTTTAAAGGTTACTTCTGACGATGTATATATTGGAACATATGAAACGTCAGTTTGATGTTTTCCTGCTTTTCAATAGCCTCCGACGATATGATGTTCTTGGTGGGGCGCAGGAACCCGTAACGACTGACCCTGAAAGGTGATGTCACACAAAACGATTTGCAACTACGATTTTTAGCGCAACACAGCCTTGCAACATTGTTACGACATTGCTTCAAATGGTGACAACATTGTTCCAGCATTGCAACGCTGTGTTGCGCTAAAAATCGTCGTTGCGAATCGTCCCGTGTGACATCACCTTAAGAATGTCTTTGTGGGAGGCTAGAGGTCATTACGTGGCGTGACCGAGGCGCTTAGGACTCTGGGTATGCCAGCGCGGGTCCGAAATCCAAAACACCCATTTGACTTGAACAGATTATCACAGCTTTAATCACAAATCCATACACGTAATAAATCTCGAAATCGTTAAAGAAGTGAATTTGTCAAACTAGAAATATAGACCTACAGTTGGTATACAGAAAAACTGGAAAACAGCAAGCAGAAGGGTAAAAACTTACGCCTTTCCGGGTTCTAGCATCGGACCGCGTGGTCGAAAACGTAACAAAACTAGCGCGCATGAGCAGAAATCCGCGACGCATACATGACGTAAACAAAGGGCGGAACACGAGTGCCGCTACACTGGGAAAATAGTTTTTCTTTCTTTTTTTCTGGCGGAGCATGAAAATCGTTTACAACTAATCAATGTTTAAAGTTCACCACACCATTTTAAGCTTCACGTCAAGCTTATATGTTATGGGCGGGTAGAACTATCTTGCGGTTTTAGTGAGTGAAATCTTTATTACTTTCATGTGTCTGGAGAGGCGGAAGTGGTTCAGTACTGAAAACGGAGAGGATCGAATTGTTTGGAATCTAGAAGTGAAAAGGAAACTGCTTTAACCTCCCAGCTCACTGTTTAGAAATTAAGGTAAGTTTGTCTCGAAGCGAATGTGATAAAAAAAATTAAAAATCTATGTTGTTGGTATAAATTTACATCAGCTCTTTACAGATTTCATCTTGCGTTACATTTGATCGTATTCTAGAATAGGAAAGGGAAGGATTTTGGATTTTTTTTTCACGCCCATTTAGCTTGTAACAGGGACCAGTGGGGTACATATCCCCTCTTTTACAACTCGTCATATTCGAGACCGCATTTTCAGTGAAATGTTGAGCATCAACTCTATTTAAATCTTCTGAGAATATGTCGTAAAAATTAGCATAATGCATACGCGACACAGCCTTTGTGGACTCCTTTGTATTTTTGTATTAAATATGTTCTAATACTAAACAGTTGATTTCCCTGCGCTGTCAACGGCTGGAATTGTCACATTGATGCAAAGAATTAGAGCTGTATGTTTCCCGCGATGTTTTTGATCGAGTAAACTGGTCCTTCGCATAATTCACCTGATAATTGATATTTGAAGTCGGCCCTGAGACGACCTCTCTTATAAAAACTCCCGGTGTAAACTGAACTGAACTGCAATCGCAAGTCTCAGTCGTACATTACTCTAAGGGAGTCGTGCCCTTGATTTACCGTTTGAGACCACAAAACTGCTCCACGTGCTTGTACATAAGTTAGAACGAAATGAATTAGAAATTCAATTACGACAGCAATTTAGATTATTATTAGAATTGTATTCTAGGGGCTGATCATTACAAAAGTTATTGGGAGGTGGGGTTAGAGATAAGAATAGGGTTGTCAATTTCCTTTCATGAATATTTTTCTGTCAAAATTTCGAGCATGAATACTTTTTTGAGGTTAAAAATAATCCTGGTGATGCAAGAATATTTTTTCTGGACCACTCAGCATGCAGGAATATTTCACTCAATTTTTCCCGTGCCTTAATTTTTTGGTACTTTGTTTTAGGTATTAAATCCCTGAGATTAACCCTGGCACGTATACTCAACCGTGGTACAAGTGGGGGGGGGGGGGGGGGGGGGCGGTTGATGGAACCCCTCCCCAGAGTTTTTGATATGTTGCAGTATTTCAAAACGATTTTGCCTTATGATCTTCTCAACAAGACCGCTAACTTGGATTTTACCAAGAATTTATAGAAAAAAAATCTCGATAAACATTGGTAATTTTTTGTGCTTGCTGGTATGTAAAATAACACATAAATCAGCACTATCATTTTATCCACAAGTTTTTCCTTTTATTGTTGAAAAAAAGTGGAAAAAACATGCATTTTCACTCAAAAATGGCTTGACCACATGTTACTTATGACGTCTCATCTCGTAGCCATAGTAACTGACCATCACTAACCTTGTCTCAAAATGCACGCGAGGGATAAACGAACAGCTACTGAAAACGTCAGGTGCTGTTGCTGACATTATTAATCACTCTTGTTACTATCCCCAATCCGGTCCGTCCTATTTTAAAATCTAGAAGTGACTACATGTACATGGAAAAAACACTGATTCCCCTCTCCCCTAAATAAAAGAGTTATAGAATACTTTATGGCTGAATTTGTGATATCAATGTATATTATTATCATGAATACTATTAAATTTATATTAGGCCTACGAAGAATAAACAAGACTCCAAACATTCAATAATCGTTCAGTTTGCTCATTTATCAGTGGCATTGCTGTAGTTGTCAGCTCTTCAAAATTCCTTAAAGCGATACTCTACGGAAGTGTTCTCACTAGGTGAGCGATAGTCGACCCAAAAGACCCACAGTACACATTTGTACTCAACTGCACGACGTATTTTCATTATTTTGTTTGGATTGTCAGTTTTCTTTAGAAGTTAATCAGTTTTACTGAGCTAACTTCAATTGTCGATTCCGTTCCAACACGGGGCTTCCATTTTGATTGACTTGGACTTAGATTAATATGCTGGTAAACTTTCCACCCACCCCTCCGCTCTCAGTTTTAAGTAACATTGTCTTTCCTGTCACTCTTTTTCTTTAGTGTCACTTATGATATTGGTATAGAGATGGCTACGGGTTCATCACCATCAGCTGCAAATGAAGCGTTACGTACAACAGATGAAAAAGCAAATTTTCAGCGGTTGACACGACTTCTGATGCGTGGAGGTCTCGCACTTTTAGGGGAGGTGTTTGACAGTATCCATCCACAAGCCAACCTTCCAGCTGTGCTTGGTAACCCTGCCATAAAGTCAAATCTGCAAAAACTGAAGGGAAAGAAAGTTCTTACCCAACCTGAGTACAATTGTCTTTACTTTCCACCGTCAGGAGCGTATGGAAAGTCGACAGATTTTGATATTAGCTTACTTTGTAAATTGCTTCGAGCAATATGCAGCCTCACTCCTCCTGCAACTGGATGGGACAGTTTGCCTAACAGCACTGATCACAGTCTTGTGGCAGACTTAGTTAGAATTAAATTTTACCGTAACAAAATTTATGGTCACAACCACAGCATGGAGATAACAAATGCTGATTTTGAGAATCTTTGGATGGAAGTCAGTGAGGCCCTATTGAGAATTGCCGGAGGAATAAGTAGTGCAAAGAGGGATGAGTGGAAGAAGTCCATTGAAAAGTTTTTCCATGAACCACTAACGCCAGACGCAAAGAAATGTGTTGATGAACTTCGATTGTGGTACTTAATGGATATGGATACTAAAGACAAGCTCGAAAAGCTAGATGAAAAGGTGGAACAGATGAAAATTGAACAAAAACAAATGCACATGGAAATTCTCATCGTTCTTGAAAGTCTTAAGGCAAATTATGGACCAGTTGCTAGTTCATCCCCACAAGTGGAAAGTGCCCAATTGCCCTCCGAACGTCTGGAGACACGTATACCTATACCTCCAGAGGAGCGATCAGCAGAAAGTACTGCAAGTCTATCCACACTCACGGAACTGCAAGCAAGTCAGCAGAATCGTCCAGCTGTTCTTGATTTCTGGTATGTTGTTTACTCACTAAAGAGCTCGTTAAATCTCTTTCTCACCTACTTGAAAATGAAACTTGGAGTTAACGTTGAAGACTACAGACTAGGCAGCTTGGTCATAACAGTTTCCTGTAGTTCTTTAGAAGTTCTTGAAGCATTGTGGAAGGAATACAGAACAGAGCATCTAAACAAAGTGGTTCAAGCTACACTTGTAACGGCAGAGGTTCTGGAAAAGCTTGACCTCAGTGAGGTTAAACTGAGAACTATTATTTCAGAGGAAGACTACTTGTCATACAGATATTTTTTGAACTACAGACAAGGTAATCACATCATGCCCTCAAATGGCTCTGGTTAATTTCTTGTTTAAAAAATTGTGACCTTTAAACTTGTGTGATTGCTAATTTTGCATCAGTCACTTATATTGACCACATTTGTGATGATAGCGGAGCAACGCGTGTCCGGAGCCATCGAGAAGCCAAGAATCCGTGAACCAGCAAAGCTCAATTTATCCTCTGGCAGATCATTCCTTTGTCTCCGCATGCGAGTATAGTTGCAGCTAACCACTTGAAAAAAAGGTGTCAACTTTTCCACGGTAGTCAGATGCCTTTCATTTCATATCATGTCGTCCGTCTCCATCTCCTTACCCTCAGAGTACTAAAATTTCTGTGCTCTTTCATTCTCTTTAGGTAAAATCGAAACGAAAACTTCGCAAGAACCAGCCGTTTTCGCCTCTAACCTCCCTGCAGGTGAGAGAGATGTTGTAGTTCAAAATTAATGCATTTGCATTACGGCAAACGTCAAACGTGAGATTCAACTTGGGAAATTTTCAAAATGAGAAGTGAGCAGATAAAACAGCTTAAAGGAGCTGTGTCACGAAATTCAGCCAAATTAGGAAATTACAAAATGCCTGTTAAATTAAGAGAAACATAAAAATAACCGCTTAGAACTTTAAAATAACATAACAGAAACAATAGATGCCACGGATGGGCAAAACTGAAGAAGATTGAAAGGATTGAAATTAGGGTTTTTGAAAACTGTTCAGCCTAACAGTTTTTCAAAGTTGATCCCTGCTGCTTGCAACTTCAAAAATAATGCTGAGAAAACATATTTGTTTGTCACGGATCTCTGATTTCGTCATTTACATGTCAACTCTTTGCTTACATTAAATTCCACAGCGATTGAGGGCGAGTAATTGGCATGCAGAATTAAACAAAATGAACTGGACCGCCGTGACGCAGCCCCTTTAAAACAATTGTTATGGATAGAATTGGCGTGAATCAACCGATTTTCGTGTAGTTATAATGAACAGTAAACGATATGTAAATGGGAACCTTGGTCACATGGTACAAATTCACTTTTGTCGTTTGCCTTAAAGGCCTTGCTAAATCTCTCTATTTTTGAAACTATATCGCGGTTTTTAATGCCTGCTCAATTTTCAAAAAAAAAATAGGAGACTTTTCTCACTTATAATTCTTAAATTCCGTCTTTATGTCCCCCGTAAAACGTCAGATTCGAATGAAGTGTCAAGTAGTAGTCGTGGAGAGGACGTCAAAGAAATGTACTAAATTAAACGTCTCATGCACCCGCAGACTCATGAGCTGTTTTTCTCGTGCGTGGATTGTTTGTTGACGTCCGCGGTATTGTAAAGCAGGGATCCCGGCTGACCAGGCTGGAAATTCCCAATGCACGAACCAAGCCAGCAACAGGACAGTGGGTAACACACTGCTCATTCGTACCGCTTCTGTGGTCGTTATGGTTTCGGGCTGGCCAACTCCCAAATCTTGTGCGTTTGACTCTGCTTATCATGCGCAGAACATCCGCGGATCTATAATGAATACTGAACAATTTTTAACTAGATAGTGAAAAATGACTTTCCATGTGAAAGCTCATAGCGTGTCTATATATATTATGCTCTGAAATTAAAAAAAAAATAACATTTGTTCCAAGCCATTTATTTCCTTTTATCAGAAATAAGTCCTGCGAAACAGCGCCAAAATCTTTATTCTGGGCCCCCACCTATGTGCCAGGATTTGATAACGCGCCGTCATTGGCCTTTTAAATAAGTCGTTGTCAATATGCCAATCAGCATGAAAAGAAATTCAAAACGTACTTCCGGTAATTCGTTCACTCCGTTGGGTGCCCAGAACAAGGATATCGGTGCTGCTTCGCAGACGTTACTAACCGAGGTGAAATTACGTCTGCGACGCAGGCTAGCTACACTTCATGTTATACCGAGGTAAAAGTTGGTTCTTTGACAACATTAGGACATGATAATATTGCTTTCATAGACGATACAGCATGGAGCCAACGACGCAGGCTACACTTCGTGTTATACCGGAGTAAAAGTCACATGGGCAAAGTGAGCCTGCTCGGTTCAAGTAAGCAGACTATCAAATGGTAACACATGTGGAAATGCGAACAAATGCCCTCTTTTTCATCTGTTGCTTAGTGAAGAAAAGTGTAAATTCAAAAAAAGTTATGAAAGGAAAATTTGAAATTTTGTCCTTTCATCTTCGTTGTAGGTAAAGGGAAAATGACAACTCCCCAAGTTCAAGGAAGTTCTTCTATGGAGATTGTTGAAGGTAAGATATAAAGACGTTCAGTATCTGATTTGAACGCGGTTGGTGGTAAAACGAGCGTAACGTTTTCCAACTTGTTTTGCAGCAATGTTTCGAACAAGATGCACGTGTTTGTAGCCCGTTGAACATAGCTTTACCGATTGTGTACCAACTTATGATTCATTTTGTATTTATCATTTTGCTTTCTTTTACAATTGCCCCGCTAGCTCTTATGTCCAAACTTCACTTGCTGATGTTGTCTGGGTGTGACGCCTGAGCACTTCTTTGCTCGTGGATAGATAGACCTAACGTTCTCACGCTTTACTGTTTCAGCTGAGGAGATGGTGCTCGGCACTCGCAGTCGGAAGACTATACCTGTTTCTCGCTCATTGCTGCGTGACCTTGCAGTGGATCTTGGCACAAAATGGAGGGAACTCGGGAAAAGTCTTGGACTTGATAACCAACTACTTAACTATTTTGATATGGAAAACCTGAGTCTAAGTGAAAAAGGAAATGCGATGCTCGGTGAGTGGAAGAGATTAAATGGCGACAATGCCACGAAGGAAGTCTTACAAGAAGCTCTGAAGAAAACAGATATGGGTCATTTGATGGAAAAAGTTGCAGGTACATTAAGATGCTTTCTTTTAACGCCGCTTTGTGGTTTGGGTAATGAATTCGTTAAGCGAGGTATCGGTGATCGATTAGTCTCCTTCACAGCCGCTCGGGCCGGAGTCACGCAAGCTCCCCGCTCCCACTTGCGTGACTCAGGCCCTAGCGGGGCGAAGGAGACTTGTGAGATTTATAACAAGTTTGTATCGAGTTACTGTAGCAAGTGTTTTTACTTTTCTGTCATTTCCACTGTCGAGCTGCAATGGTTCTGCTAGTTTTTCTTTCTTTCTTTGCTTGCTTCCTTTCTTTAAACAGACAAATTGAAGCAGGTGTCACCACAGAGAGCCCTGTGACTCACCACAGCCTTCTCGACTCCAAACTATGAGGATTTGTATGGGAATTTATGGTATAAGATCGATAAAACGGTTTTATAACATAGTGCGCGTGCTTTTATTTACGCACGCTCGTGCGTAAATAAAGATTTTTTCATGATGAGTTGTTCAGCTGGGTTTTTCTTCTCTTTTCCTAAGTACCCGAGAATCGACGGCAATGATGAAAAACTGTCTAGATTGTTTTGGAAATTTAGCTTCGTTCTAACCACTCAAACCAACAGCAAAAGCGGTGAAGATGTTTTGCAAATAATAGAGCCTGAATAATTCGTTGAAAAGTCTGCCGTAAAGACTTACATTTAAGTGGGAAAAGACCAGAAATTGGTCGGAAAATTTCTCATTTGTATAAAGTGTCCTCCGTTTCTAAAGTTTGTTTATTCTTAAAGTAAGCTCAATGACGAAAACTTTTGCAATTTTGTTCATAGTCGCCAAACAATCCGACTGAAGCAGGAAAATGTCTCTTTCTATAACAAGACAAATTACACAAGAAGACATAAATTTATTACACACGAAAACAACTGCTGCCAGGTCTTCTCAAGAAGCCGTAATGACTCAGCCAATGTTCGTAAATGAATGTAAGTTTAAAGAAGGATGACAGTCGTCTTCGTCTTCATGTTTTCGTGTCTTCAATAACTCGATATACGCACGCTAAGCATGAACAAATTCTTAAATAATGCACATAAACAGCCATTAAAGTGCACATATCTTTGTGTTGTTTTCTTATTGTTTCCTGCCCTAAAAGACGTCATTTTAGCAAGTCTTGAAGACAGTCCTATTCTTAGTACACTGTTGGTAAGAAACCAAAACATCAAAACTGGTTAAAATGATGCTTTTACAGCAAATACAAATACAAATTCTTATACTTTGGCTTCGAGGAGGCTTTTGTGAGTCTGGGTCCCCTTTAGTGTCCCGTATGAATTTCATTCTTCGTTGCCATGATCGGCTTTGATTTAAGTTAGCCGTGATGTTATTGGCTATGAAGACTCGTAATGTCATTGGTGCGTTTCGATACGTCTATTGTCACAGTCGTTTATTGTTAGTCAAATAAATTGTCACTTGTCCAGTCGTTCTCTAGTAATTAGTTAATCAGGTTAGATATTTCTATGAAGGAGATATAGTTGTTGACTACCAGAAAAATAAATGAACAGTGCTTGGATTTTTGGATAGCTGGATATTGGGTAAGTTCTATTTCGTGTTGTTATTGACCGAGACGAAGTCGAACAAGCTTGGTCAATAAAAGATTTGTTATATGGCCAAAAAGAGACCTTTTTCTTGCGGGACCAACGCGGGAAATCCCGAGCGGGCAAGATGAACCCATCTTACTTACCCACTTGGGTAGCCAGTCAGAACGCAGGATTCCCTTCACCTTGCTCGCCCGCGAATTCAGCTGCATAATAAACAGTTATTTATTCACATTTGTATTAAGAAAAGCCTAACTAAACTGATTACAGATTTTACGTACATGTTGTATCATCTATAGAATGGGAGTTGTATAATAAAAGTAATAGGAGACAAAAATTTCAATAAATAATTGTAAATAAATAAATAAAGTATTTTCCTGTTGTGGAGATTGTGATTTTGGACTTTTCTGTCATTTCTCTGATTGAGATTTTAAAAAAGTTCGTTCGAATCGTTTCAAAGTCCAGATTTGAATGAGGTTGCACTTATACAGGTGGTGAGAAAATGGGTTAGTTTTCAAGATCACAAGAACGAAAATGCACCAAAATTTCCTAGCATCAAAATATGATAATAAGCAGCTTTCTGACGCTGCTTAAGAATAATTTGAGTAATGAGTCATTTATAACGTTTTTATTAAATAATCTATCACTGGCATTGAAATTTTAAGGTTTGAAATATATTTTCCTTTTAGTCGAATTCAAACATACA
>JBBMOI010000015.1:2822500-2900000 GCA_038088405.1 Porites divaricata | reverse complement strand
AGTGCCATGAGCGACACCTCAAAATTACGAAAGAAGTAGGAGACAGGGCAGGAGAAGCAAGAGCGTATGGTAGCCTTGGCAACGCCTATCACAGTCTTGGAGATTTTCAGGAAGCCATTGAGTGCCATGAACGACGCCTCAAAATTACGAAAGAAGTGGAAGACAGGGCAGGAGAAGCAAGAGCGTATGGTAGCCTTGGCAACGCCTATCACAGTCTTGGAGATTTTCAGAAAGCCATCGAGTGCCATGAGCGACACCTCAAAATTACGAAAGAAGTAGGAGACAGGGCAGGAGAAGCAAGAGCGTATGGTAGCCTTGGCAACGCCTATCACAGTCTTGGAGATTTTCAGGAAGCCATTGAGTGCCATGAA
Organism: Porites divaricata; assembly: GCA_038088405.1. Classification (NCBI taxonomy): domain Eukaryota; kingdom Metazoa; phylum Cnidaria; class Anthozoa; order Scleractinia; family Poritidae; genus Porites; species Porites divaricata. The sequence goes on along the minus strand of JBBMOI010000015.1, from coordinate 2,899,629 downwards.
CGACGCCTCAAAATTACGAAAGAAGTGGAAGACAGGGCAGGAGAAGCAAGAGCGTATGGTAGCCTTGGCAACGCCTATCACAGTCTTGGAGATTTTCAGAAAGCCATTGAGTGCCATGAACGACGCCTCAAAATTACGAAAGAAGTGGAAGACAGGGCAGGAGAAGCAAGAGCGTATGGTAGCCTTGGCAACGCCTATCACAGTCTTGGAGATTTCCAGAAAGCCATAGAGTACCATGAACGAGACCTCAAAATTTCAAAAGAAGTGGGAGACAGGGCAGAAGAAGGAAGAGCGTATGGTAATCTTGGCGTAACCTATCGCGGTCTTGGAGATTTCCATAAAGCCATAGAGTACCATGAACGAGACCTCAAAATTTCAAAAGAAGTGGGAGACAGGGCAGAAGAAGGAAGAGCGTATGGTAATCTTGGCGTAGCCTATCGCGGTCTTGGAGATTTCCATAAAGCCATAGAGTATCATGAACGATACCTCAAAATTTCCAAAGATGCGTACTGAGCAGTCAATATTTTACGAGAACTTCTCTGTATTTGGTCAGACTGAAAATCTTGAATGGATTAAGATTCTTAGAAGACATTTACATCAAATTCAGGAAAACGGAGCTGGTAGAAATTTCATAACTGCCTCGCGTGTGAATTCACGGCTCATTACACATGCAAGAATGCAGAGATCAATCTGAAATCTACAACTAGCAACGGATTCAACTTTTGAATAATAAATTCATTAATGGCTTCTCGGGGGGTACGCTTGACTTGGTTTGACTGTAATGTTTACGCCAACGGTATACGTGCCGTAACAGCTTGTCACGCGCTCCGGTCACGCGTCGGGCTCCAGGGCTTCAGGTCTGAAATAGGGTAGGGAAAATCAAAGAATTTAGTCTGAAATAATATAGGGTAGGGATTTCAGGAAGCGTGCCGCACACACCCACCAATTTTTTTGGAAGTACCACCAGGGGGGTTTCGTCGTATTTTATACCAAAATGGAAGGGTCATTGTGCCAGGCGTTCCTTACGGAGACCGTAGAATCTGGGCATAAGGCTCGTTGCGTGATCGACGTCACGCATGTTTTGCGAAGAAAGCTTAGGAAAGATTAAATTTAGAACTTTGCGAAATGTGTTGGTCCACGGATTCTATCGCTTGAAGGCGTTGATTACTTTGGAACAAGTGAACACTACTGATTGGTCGAAAAAAAAAGAACCTTAATTAGCAAAACTGCGATGGTCGGGTGTTGTAACTTTCATTGTATGCAAATGGCCTTGTGATGAGCTTATTTTCGGCGATGATTGAAATGACGTGCCATGTAAATTACTTTTTTGATCTCTGACAATGATGTAAGTTCTCTGGAATCAAGGCCCTTGAATTTTCGTGTATTTATACACGCTTATAGCCTGCGACCGCAGACGTATTTCGGGTCGTCGCTAACACGCGTACTAAATCAATTCCGAAACAAATAAAAAGTATTGACCTCGATAAGGTCCTTAGTGATTGCTAGATAGAACACATTCAAAATTGAATGTATAATTTAGAAACATTGTAGTTGACGTAGACTTTCCTCAATATGATATTCCCGTGTGGGGCACTGAACTCCAGTTATATTGTTCAACAGTGTGAGTGAAAAATAGTTAGAGAATTTTAGTTTCTTAGTCTGACCTTAAGGAAATAAGTAGTCTTCAGGATATATTATTTCACTTTTAACTTTTTTCATAAGTAAAATTTTCATTGCAAGCAGTATACGTTTGGGTGACTCTTCACATAAGCCCTCTCATATGAACACATCGAAAATTTTACAAAGGATTTAGAGGTAAGGCGAGATCTCGGAAACCGGGCTCACGTGAAGAGGCCCTATAACTACTCTGCAATGTTTGTTTAGTTAGTATTCTTCCACTGAAAGTCATGACTTGTCTGGCTCTCTTGTATAGAGGACCCTAAAACGTAATTACTGAGTTTATATAGATACATGTATACTTTTACACTAAAAGATTAGTCGGTGGCTTTATTAAAAATTTGTAATTTGTAACTTTTTATTGTAATGCATGTTCTTATTTTTTTTTTATAAAATGCGCAAAATAGGTAATTAAATTAAACAACATTTAATGTTATTGTTAGTGTTGAAAGATCTTAACAAAGAGACTTTCTCTAAGAATTTCAAAAGTCTACAATTTAACATTTAGTCGCCTGAGGCGACTAATTGTTTTAGTATAATTGCATTGTTGATTATTCAAGAAAATCAATTTCTGACTCCAAAACATAAAAAAAAATGGCTGTCATTTTGAAAACTTCTAGCCTTCAATGTTATAATCACCGCGCGGTGATTATAGCGGGATAAAGCGAAGCCCCTAGTCAATCACAGCACTCTATTTTCGATAATCATCAATGTAATTATACTAATGACTTTTAATATATAATTACTTGTACCAGCTAGTTAAGTTTTCTTTAGAGCATATCATCAATTACCGTAAGAATTAGAAATGAAAAGAGGTTGCCTATTTTTGTATCTTTCTTAGTATTTTAAATAAAAGTTGTTGTTGTTGTTGAAATGTCTTTCAGTCTTAGTGGGGAAGTGAAACACAAAATCTGATTTGATAAAGTCAATTTACCACCGCAAAAAATTGACTTGTCCACTCCGTCGATGAAACCATCTTTTTTAAAAAAGGTATTCTATAATTTAGTAATTTATCGGCAGATCCGAGAAAAGGTTCAGAAGATAAGACTATGCTCACACTTGGGTGCCAGTACCGAGCAAGGCGCCCAAGAACACTTGATTCTAATAATTATAAACACACCCTTTTTTAAGTACCCTGGAGAGACTTCGGACACGGTGCCAGTGCCCAATTATAAGGTCGAGACAATGTACTCGAGCACTAAAGTGAGCACAAGGCTCCAGCCCGCTCACGTCTTTTGTCAGTTCCAAGGCAATCCACTGCTTTACATAACCATTAGACTTTCTACCAGCCCGTTTTGGTTGTGTCATCTGTAAAGAGGGAAAGCGGTCAACTTACTCGCGCTTCGCTCACGTTTTCGCGACTACGTCTGCCGGTCTGCCGAGCGGGAGGCCGTGTGTTCAAAACCCGGGCTGGACCAACTACGGTCTTAAAATAACTGAGGATAATTTGCTGCCTTCGTTGTAAAATCCACAAATGGTTAGACATTCTAGTCTCCTTGGAAAAGGACGAAAATCCGTAGGCCCCGCCATGTTACAGCTCTTTCAGTGTTCTGATTCTTGTGGGGCGTAAAAGAACCCACACTGCTGTTCGTAAAGCGTAGGGGGCGTCGACCCCGGTGGTGTATACAACCTTTCACGGGTTGGGTGGGTTAAATGAAGGGGTTGGTACAGAAGCCTATTAATTGCAGGGACGTACGTCCTGTTTCATCCCCTGTCACCGTGTTGAGTCACGGTGGCGAATTCAATAATAGTCGACTTGTGGGTAAGTCTAAGTACCCGTAACTTTTAAATTCATTGCCGTGCATCTTTTAAACTGTTTTTGTCATAACTGAAGTACGTTCTACTTTGTAACTTGGGCGTGTGTTATGTTGCTTCCAATTGCATTCATAACATTCAAACGAACTTTAAAAACAGCAAGCGCAACACAATAGTTGTTCTGTTATAAGCGGGTTAGAGTTAGGGAAAGAAGGGAACATGGCAGGAAAAAGAACAGGGAAAAACAACAACAGCTGATTCAGCTGTTATCAGCAGTTTCACTGCTGGTTATGATGTCTCATTTTTGAAAAGAACTACTGTATTAAGCAGCCAGATAGCAGTTAATTCCTGATCTACTGTTCATAAGTTACCAACTGGTGGTGTTATTTGATAAATTATTGTTTTATTCAAAAATTTCCAACAACTTCTCTAACATCGGATAATACCTCATAGGTTCAAGGATAAAGGACTGAGATAAAAGAAATGAAGACTCATTCGTCACATTCTTTGGAACAACAATAACATTATTTTCAGCAAAATAATGTAGGTAACCCTGTCGAATATCATTAGCCTATTAGTCATGTTGAGGTTCAAATAAGTGACGTACAAAATGAAACCCTTCAGATACCAGCCTGTATGACCATAACCAAAGTGCCACCTGTTGCACTGTCTAACAGATGTACAGAATCAGTCACTTTAAGTCCATCCTTTTAACATACAATGTAAACAAATTACGTCAGGGTTGTTTAACTTGTCATAGGTATGTCAGTGATTTTAAACTTGTAGGTATGTGATAGATGTATTTTACACCCTGTACATAATTCCTCTAGTTATCTAAAAAAAGCTATTTGTACATATTTGACTAAAGAACAAAGATATCACTGCCTTTCCTGCACTTGCCTTCTGTATACATCACTAACACACACCCATTGGCCTTCGAGTGACTTCTTCCATAAGCTCACCTGTATAAAAATACGTTTTCAAGTATTACTATAAGTGGCGGATCAAGGGGAGGCTTGGAGGACCTGCCCCCCCCCCCCCTTTATCTACGGGTCTGGATGACCACCCCCCTTATCTCAAGGTCTGGATCCGCCACTGACTATGTACTTTAAAGGAGAGCATTGCTACACAATTTTACAATTTTGTCTTAATTTAGGGTAAAGTCAAATTTCAAAAACCTGATCGATTTTTCTCTTTCAAAAATAATTAACTGAATCTCATTAAAAGTTGTTGAACCTTCTCAGAGATCCAGTAATGCTATTAACCTAAACAGACAAAACAGCCTATGAGATAGTAAGCTGACAGTATTTATAATTATTGTAGGTTAAGATTTGATCCTTGAGGTTAATGCTGTGCATTATCAGCCTCTTTAAGCAATTGGCCTGCAAACGCTGTGGTGCTCTTAGTACTTATTGTCTGGTAGGGATAATCAACAACCAGAAAACAATTATGTCCACAGACTATTGATAATTTGGGCCGTGAGGGCCTAACGGTGAAGATATCAACCTTTTCACACAAATCATGGCACAGTGACCAATAAGCTAGGGACAGTTACACTGTACATTAAGAAACAAAGGTGCTAAGACGTTTTAGAACATGGGGGAAAACTTTAAGGTAAAAAAATACAGTCATGTATTCCTCCCTACCAGCATCTAGAGTTTGACTGTTTCACATTGGGGCAAAATTGTGTCATGACAGTGGAGTACCAAGAGAGCATGCATAACATTAAAGGAAGTCAACTCAAAATGTTGCCTCAATCAACAAGACATCATTTAAAAATATACATAACTTACCTTGTTGTCTCCACCTGATACAATAAAATATTCACTGTTACAGACCAACTAACATGCAACACATCACCAAACTTCTTCAACACCTGAAAACCATTAATTAAAAACAACATTTGGTCATAAAGCTCAGTCAGTTCGCAAGAAAAACAATTAAAATGCTTATGGTCCATACAAGTTTCATTAACTTTTATTCAAGGACTTTTCTAGAACTTTATAACAAAATACAAGAAGTTTATTTTCTCAGGCACTTGAATTATGTCACAAATGTTACACATTTACACAGTCATGCCAAAAAACAACTATCTATAAATCTTAAGACCAAAGGATCAGCTATTCCAGAGTTGAATAAATCTCATGCTTCAAGCTTTTGTATTTTATTTACTCTATTCTATAGATAATACATAAATTGTACGGTATTAATATTATTAGTAGAGGGCTGTTTATAAACCACGTGTGCACATGGTTAGCAAGAAAATTTAGAATGGAGAAGGGCACATTATAGTATAACCAATTATATGACCCTTTAACAAGATTGAATTTTATAGCTTTGTTATTCATTAAAACACGATATGAGAAGAAGGGCGCCTTTTGTTAATAATAAAGTTTATATCATCTCATGTTCCAAAAGTCCCAACACGAACTCTTGCACAAAAAACTAAATTATTTAAACACACAAAAAAGGTAACAAATAACAGTAAACTAGGCAGCTTCCATCATCATCGTTCACCAACAAGCTATATTTTCCTTAGTGGTTTTGTTTGCTTAGAAGGTGACTGAAAAGGTACTCTTGGGAAAACCTATTAAAATTGCGGTTGCAATATGAAACACTGAATTGTCGTTATAGAGGAAGCTAATTGTTGTTTGAGACAAAATGAACTTATTTTGTTGTAGTCTCAAATATTCAAGGAGCTTTAAACAAAAACTCCAGCACCCACTTCTACAAATTCAAGGAGTTTTAAAAAACCTACTGTAGCAGTTCTTCGAGGAACATTCCAGGCCGGTGCAAACCATGATGCTTAGGAGGGCCACTGGGTCTCCATGAAACTTGTTTTCCTTTAATTGGTAAATACACTACACAATAATGTGTAATGGCTACCAACTTTCCACATAACTGCGTACTGTACCAGTAGAATATATTTATTTATTTACCTTTGAAGACCAACCACCACCTGCAACCTCATTCTTTGTCCCGATAACTACACAGCAATCCTATTGATAAGCCAAGAAAGACTACTGTCAAGCTCTCAAAGTACCCTTGCTTTATTCAAGATTAGTTGATACAGTGACACAACTTTTTGCAACTTTTTGCAAAGCAATTAAATGAATATTGAGTGGGTTGGGAGTTCCCTACATTTCCCCTCTAATTTTTGGATTAAAAAGGTGACTCTGCAAGATTACATTGTCTTCAGCATTTATTTTAAGTAATTTTGACAATGCAACTTTAAAATATTGGTCGAAACTATAGAGTGACTAGCAATTTTCTACAAATTTATTTTGTGATGCTGTCAGATTATGCAAATGAGGTCAGAGCTACAAGTGTAATTAGAATAGTAAAATTAGAGACTTAAGCATCACCTTGTGCTACAGGTTCTTTTTCAGGTCACTAGGTCACAGGCCACATCTGTAGAAGATCAACTGGGGAAGAGAGGGGTCTAGTTTGCAAACAATCCTTTGGATCGCGCCTTTCACACCAATCCAAAAACTCATGAATAATAAAAAACAAAAGAAATTATTGTTTAATGAGTGTCTTTATATCTGATAACAGGGTGCAAAGAAAACCATTTTTACAGCTTGCCATTCAGGTAAGCTGAAGCTAGCATTCACTGGCCCAGACGTCATTTCAAATAGCCCAAAAAACGTTGTGACTAGCAGAATTGATTTCACAGTACTTCTGTTATTCGAATTCCTCAAAAAATGTCACTTGCCCATCAGACAAGTTATACATTTGTAAGAACAGAATTCACTAGTCTGATAGCAAAATCCACAAGCTCTGGGGTATCGGACACTACCAATTTTTTTTTCTTTGCATGCGGGATAAAGACACAGCTAAACCTAAAATCTAATTTTTTTAATCTTTCAAGCATCTCTTATTTTCAATGACCTCACCACAAGTGAGGTTAGGGGAGTGCTAGTGGGGCGAATACTAGTACTCCCTTTTCTATTTTTTTTCTGGTGGGGGGAGGACAATAAAGTGTAAATGCTTGGTTTCTATGTTAGGTGTCCTGTGCACTAGGCCACAGTCTGTGCATTCAAGATTAGTTCAAACCTCAACATACATGTGCTTTTCACCGCTTCGTTACTTCGTCTTTTTTCAGATGACGATCGTTTAACTGGACTCACAAATTGAAGGTATCGAACATTACAGAGTCATTAAGGATACTACAACAATTTTCAGAGTTACGGACACGGACACTTGCTTGTTTGAGATGATTTCTTTTATACGGTATTGTGTTCGAACAGCATGCTAAGCGTTGTTGATCAGATCGAATAAAATGTGGAATTGACACTGAATTGACGTCTGTTACAAAAAGGACACAGCTTTTGTGACCACATCTCGTCTTTTATTTCCGAGTGTAAATAAATAACAATACAGAACAAACTTAAAGGATATTCTGCAAGATATTCTTAGAAATGCAACTGCCACTGTATTTTTCAACACTAAATCTCTAAATTTAAATGTCGTCTCCTATATACTTTATCTATGACCTGTGACTTGTAGCCTGTGACCTGTGACGTGCAAAAAAAGCAGTCCCTCAACTCGTGGCCCGAAATTTAGACATTTACTTTCGAAAGACGCTTCATTTTTTAGTTTCTCGGCGAAATATCGATTTAAAAACAAGCAAACATGAATTCACTGATAGAAGTCATCAGAATAAGCAAGGCTTTGAAGGCAAAAAGCTCAGCGGGAAGCATTTCCCTGCTAGCGTTTCAAGACTATGGCCTAAATTTACTATTTTCTTACCTCGATTTTCGCGTTTTTTCGGCTTGTTATCCTCCAGAATCCTTCAAAGTAATTTGCCTGACTTGTATTTGGTTGAAATTCGTGGATACAAGCTTTCATTCTTCCCAAAAGCTCTCACAATTACTTCCCCCGTCGGACAGACATCTTTTTTAAAGTTTTTGAAGAATCGTTGCGTGAAGCTCAAAACACGATGGGGGCTGGAACTAGGGACATAAGTGGCTCAATCTATAAACTTCCTGAGGGCCAAAAATTTGGAGGCAAGCGGAAATAACGCAATTTCTAAAGATTTTTTCGTTACAGGCTCTGAGGCTCTTGTATTTTCCGGGCGTGTTAAGAGAAAAAAAATCGATACTGGTTTCTAGTCTTCCCTATTAGGCTCTTATTAAGGGTCAAGGAGATTTCCCTCAGCTTCTATGAGCATGAACACGGGCAAAATGCGGCCAAAAGAAATTCCTAGCTGTTGAACTCCCCACAAACTGTAATAATAATTTACTATGGCATGTACCAGACAACTTGAAATCTTAGCAACAGTCCTGCCCCTATTTAAGGTTTTTTTTTTTTTGGAAATGGGTTTCCTCTGGTTTCATTTGTACTTCTTCAAAGCTGAGCAATGTTCAGAAGGTCACTTTAGGTGGAACAATATGCTATGGTGCTGACAGGTTAACCCAGATTAGGAGCCCACTCCAGTGTACTGAAGGTTACTTTACCTGGGAACACGAAGCAAAAGTGCTGACAGGTAACCCCACATTAAGAGCCCAGGCAACATCTCTGACCCAGTCACTATGGGCTTACTGTAGTTTGGGAAACAAAATGGAAAGAAACGAAATGGAAATCTGTAGTTTGCGAAATGGGAATCTGTAGTTTGCGAAATAGGAATCTGCGAATCTTCTGTGGGGGGGAGGTCCATAATCCCTCCATTCAGCAAGAACTTTTAACCATCTTCAGTTGCGACCTCATCCGAGGGCTGACCCTGTCTCCTTTGTTCCATCGTATTATTTTAGAGGGGCCGCGTAGCTTAGCCCGGAGGGTACTCGACTAATATAGGGAATACCTTGACCCTTTTTAGTTACACACAAGTTTCATCGACCAACTCAAATAATCGTGTAGGCAATACCCTGTCTTTAATGAAGCGGGAAGACCCGCACAAATTATTAACTCTGTTTAGTACAAAGAGGTAAAAAACCCTACCTTGTCTAGCGGTACATATGAGCACATCTTCGTAAAGGTCATATAAGGGAGTTCAACCTACGGACCAGTAAAAGATCGGGCGTTAGCTTTTCTGTTCAAAGGACGTACTGATTCCCAGTCGGTTTGGTGTACCTTATCAATATATATGTTACAGGTCAAATTTGATTTCAGGTTAATTTTTATTTAACCCCATTAGATTGATTCTCAATTTACTTCGTTTCCTAGCCCTAATTCATGAATAATTAGGGCTAGGAGACAAAGGAAATTGAGACTCAACCTATATAGGTTAAAAAAAATTAACCTGAATTCAAATTTGACCTGTAACATAGTCTAAGAGCAGAGACAACGAGCTCGTTCAGGTCAGTTTCATACTTGGCTCCGAGGCTGAGACGGAATAAAACAAGGAAACGAATTAATCTCAAAGCGATTTCTTTTGTTTTATACCCCACAGCCTCGGATCCAAGAATAAATGTTTAGGTTGTTTGTCGATTGTAATTGTAATTGTAGTTTGTTTATCCACAAAGCACTTAAGAGTTCTTATGAACTCGTTTAAACATGTCCTTGCGTTCAAGACAGAATTGGATTTTGGAAGTGTTGGTTTTTGAGGAGAAAAGAAAACCGGAGTACCCAGAGAGAAAACTCTCGGAGCAAGAGAGAGAATCAACAACAAACTCAACCCACATATGCTTTCGACACAGGGATTTGAACCCGGACCACTTTGGTGGAGGCGAGTGCTCTTACCACTGCCCCACCCAGCTTGCTCCTGCTGAGTGGGGTGATCCTGATTTTTAACAAGCAGCCGACATCTTGCGATGAAGATACTGACATTACAAAGTTAGTTAAGGAGAACAATAGACAAGAGACGAAGGGACACTTAGAAAGCCCGTGTTCACCTCTTACTATTAACTGATGTGGTCGTTTTTATAATTAAAAGTGAAGATTAGAGAATGTATGGAGGGCATTGTGGGCCTATAAGAAATGAATAGTAAGGCCTTGGTGTGTTTGTGGCGGATTGGCTTGCCCAGCAAGGACTAGAAAAACTTGTCGACGTTTTTAAAGGTATTTTTTCTTAATTTCAATATGTACTGTAATCTAAAAAGCAAATAGCGAGAGCGTGAATGAATTGTGGCGTTTTTCGCAACAGGCCGCATTTGATTCATTCTATATGGTAATTAATAAAATTCCGGCTTTTGGAAATATTAAAGGCTTGCAAATTTGAAATCAAGAACTACAATATGTATAATTATAAACGTCTGTGTTATGGCATATTTACGCATTTCACATCAGGCCACAATTTTAGCGGTGTTTTGGTGCCTGAATGGTTTTTTATCATCGGTTTGCAACTGCTGCCAACTCATTCAACTCATTTTGCGACCTTCGAATTTCAGAAAACGTGAATTGGGCCTCAAAACACGCTTCATTTCTTTGCTAGAACAACTTTGCGATCTATTGCAACGTACGAAAATGAAAACTGGCATTAAAACGATCCCGGGGGCGAAGCATTCGCCCTCTACTTTCGTCCCCACCGCCGGGCATTTGACAGCTTAGGTGCTCCCGCCCCCGGGAATTTGCCATCCATGAGAAAAAAAGGCTAATTCCCGGGAGTTAGCCCAGGGGGGGGGGGGGGGGGGGTCTGGACGCAGGTGGAATTGACTGATGCATTATGTCAAGCGACATTAGCATGCATGGCCGTGGCTCTAAGGAGTATGGGAACGACAATTTTCTGGATCTTTCCACACCTCTATGAAAAGATGGCGGAGAAGGTCGATTAGAACTTGCCGATTTTTAGCCACTAGAGAAGTTAACCCGTTATCAAGTGTAGCACACTATGAAGGATGAAAGCCATTTTTAAATCTCACTTCAAACTTACACTTAAAGAGTGAAATTTGAAGATTTCGCAAGTGCAATCACATTCCATGATACGGAAGTTGTTGTGGATCCCTTGTTGTTTAGCTTCTAAAGGCCGTGAAAAGGAAACTTGCTTCAAAACTCCTTGCATGTTCACTGTTTAGAAACTGAGGTGATTTTATTTTGAAAGATGTGTAATCACAAACAGTGAAAGAAAATGTTGCTGAAAGTTTGAATGTTTTTACAGGTTTCATCCTAGAGTTCATCGGAATCAAAGGCAAAGTGAAGGAGAGGTAATATGCGCACTTTCTTCGTCCCAATTTAAAATTATATGAGGGTACACTGGTGAACAAGTGTTTTCTTTTATAACCCGTCGTATTCGAGATCGCGTGTACAACTTGGTTTCAAGGAGATATTGGCCATCGATACTATTCAGATCTTTTGAGACTGATAATCAATAGGATACGTAATTAGCATATATACTTGAAGCGTTGACACTTAAGCTTATAAATCAATGATATTGATATAAACTACTTTCAATTATATTATATTAACCTGTTTTAACACTAAAATGTTGATTTTCTCGCCCTGCCAATGGCTAAATTTGATCCTTTGCTTCTCATCAATGCATCATTTATGTCTGTGTAAACGCCTGTTACTCACAAGCGAGCGAGCAAGGACAAAGACAAACCGGAGGACAGACAGGGAGCAGTATACAAGATCAAATGCTGCGACTGCCAGGCTTCTTACATTGGTGAAACCGGCAGAAACCTTAGCACGCGACTGACCGAACACAAACGAGAGACGAGGAATGGTGACGTCAACAATCACATTGCTGAGCATCATTTACAGACGAAACATCAAATTGACTGGGACTCTGCGACATGTATAACGTATTCTACAGACTACCATCAACGCCTTACTTTGGAAAGCTGGTTCACTAACTTAGAACAAACGCCACTGAATCGTAGCCAACAGTTACCAGCGCCGTACAAACGACTTATTGACGAGATGAAGCGAAACTAACTACGAGAGATTGACTGGAGAACTGACAATTTGACTAACAATAAACGACTGCTTAACTGTGACAATAGACGGATCGAAACGCACCAATTACTGATTACGAGTCTTCATAGCCAATAACCAATAACATCTTGACTTTATTGACCAATCAGATCAACAACCAGAGTATAATACCATCAACTGACGTGATTCAACTCACTTTGACTCTGAAGATGACTACCGCACAGGTTGTCGAAACGTCAGTCACTGTCAACAACAACAGTCCTATTCAGGACTACGTTCACCCGGACGATCAAACTCAACCTACTTTTGAGTTAACATAATCGTTTACGACACCTTATCGCCATTTGTCCATGACATCTTATCACTTTAGTTTTTGGATTGAAAAATTCAGATTCTAATTTTTTAGGCTGGTACAGTGAAGGTACAATTACCCTAGTGGACAGAGAATTAACTAGTTGCCAAGTTTATAGATTAGAAGATTGCACTCAGGGTGCCCAAATAAACCTTCTTAGGCATCTTCTTATGCTGCTTAATGAAGCAGGATAGCTAGTGGACGGAAATAAGCATTTTCTTTATGTCGTTCAGGAATAACGGTAACCCCTTTTCCTTTAACGTGTGTTTCTTAAACACTTTTACAGTATAGTTTTCAGTCAATCACATATTCATTTGTCTACATCTCTGAAGAGGAGCCTACCCAACAAGATGTCGCTATCTGGCAGGAAATATTTAAACACCAGCGTATTTAAATGACTGCATTATTTAAAAATCAGCAATGTTGAAGTAACAAGATTTTGCTGCTACTTATTTCTTTAGTGCCACCTGGAATGCCTGCAAAGAAATGGCTACAGGTACAACCCCATCTGCTGCACAAGAAGCGTTATGTACAACAGATGAAAAGGCAAATTTCCAGAGGTTGACACGGCTTCTGATGCGTGGAGGGCTCGCACTTTTAAGAGAAGTGTTTGATGCTATCTATCCACCAGTTAACCTTCCAGCTGTGCTCGGAAACCCTGGCATAAAGACGCAGCTCCAAAGTCTGAGAAGAAGCAGGGTCCTCAGCCAAACCGAATGGGACTACCTCTACAACTCAAGTGGGCCAGGAATGCATGGAAAATCGGCCGATTTTGATATCAGCCTACTTTGTAAATTGCTTCGAGCAATATGCAGCCTCCCTCCTCCCATTACTGGATGGGACAACTTCCCTAACAGCACTGATCACAGTCTTGGGGCCGACTTGGTTAGAATTAGGATTTATCGTAACACAATTTATGGACACAACCACAGCATGGAGGTAACAAAAGCTGATTTTGAGAAGCTTTGGATGGAAATCAGTGAGGCCCTATTGAGAATTGCTAGCTGCATAAGTAGTGCAAAGAGGGATGAATGGAAGAAGTCCATCGAAGCCTTTTTCCATGAACCATTAACACCAGACGCAAAGGAATGTGTTGATGAACTGCGATTGTGGTACTTAATTGATATGGATACTAAGGATAAGCTTGAAAAGCTAGATGAAAAGACGGAGCAGGTGCAAGTTAAACAAGAACAGATTCAAAAGCAACTGCAACAGATAGAAATAAAACAAAGGCACATGGAAATTCTCGTCTTTCTTGAACGTCTAAAGGCAAGTGGGCCAGTTGTAAGGTCATCCCCACAAGTCGAAGGTACCCAGTCACTATCAGAAAGTGTGGAGACACGTATATCTATAGCCCCAGATCACCTATCAGTAGAAGATACTGCTGGTCTATACACAAGCGCGGAACTGCAAGAAAGTCAGCAAAACATTCCAAATATTGATTTCTGGTATGTTGTTTATTCATTCAAGAGGCCATTAGAGCTCTTGATCAGATACCTGAGAATAAAGCTTGGAGTTGACGTTCAAAGCTGCAGACTAGGAAGCTTGATCATAACAGTCTCCTGCAGTTCTTTAGAAGTTCTTGAGGCATTGTGGAACGAATATCGGACAGGCCGTCTTAACGAAGTGGTTCAACATACGCTTGTAACGGAAGAGGTTCTGGAAAAGCTTGAACTCTGTGAGGTAAAACTGAGAACCATTATTTTATAGGAAGACTACTTGTCATACAAAGGTTTTTTGCAGAACAGATCAGGTAATGATGAGATAGGTACAATGTACGCTTTCATACAGTACTGAACTAAGCTAAGAATAATCCAGCATTGAGACGCATTACCTGATGCGGGAAAGTATAAAACCTCTAAAACCCACATTTCTGTTGGTAATCACGATTAAAACGAACAGTTTTTAAAAAACGTCTATGGTTATAAGACGCTTATTTTTCACCTAAACCTATCATGCTGCTGCAAGAGGAAATGTAAGCGTGATGTCAGGTCCTGAGGGAGACAGTTGCGTTTTTCCCAGAGTCCTGATGTTTCTCTAGACGAGGACACAAGGGGAAAAAAACTTTTTAAAAAAACACTGCTTTCCCTATGGTGTTTTGTTATATTCGTAGCCTTTCCCTTTAACAGTGACAAAGAATATAGAACGAATCAACACAATAACAATATATGCATATTAGCATATCAAAATTGCACATTTTTATATATTTGAAAGCACACTTGCTGATGCAAAAAACGCCCTTAACTGAGAAGTGTAAGCTTATATCAGTTCCAAACAATTAACCAGGTTAGCGCACTGCAGAAAAAGCTAAAAATAAACCATCCAGACTCGACAAATGTCTAAAGTTTTGAATTAAAAATGCGGATTTTTTTAGCTCTTTTTTTACAAAGGTAAAGCAGAAGAAATAACACCAACAACCAATAAGGAGCAAAGCAATTAAAAGCCCCAAATACAATAATGTTGAACAATCAGCTGCTAGAGCTGCTAATCATTTTCGTATCGGCAAACAGATAAGCTTAACAATAGTAGCGGGACAAAATCCCAACTTCAGGCGTTTCTAAAAAAAACATAGAAAGGTGATTACGAAGAGGAATTTCGAGATAATTCTTGGAGTTTCTACAAAAAGGGCATAAGTCATGCATGAACTGAAATGAACACTGGACTTTATCACTATGCAGACAAATTGGCTACTTTTTGGATGTTTCCGGAAAGGTTTCACCACTCATTTGTTTGGAAAATTACTCTCACACACTCGACAATCAGCTAAACGCAAGTAGACTTGCGCGATTTCGAAAAAAACATGAAAACATGTGATTCGCGGTAAAACGCAATGCTGAGCTCTTTTGTAATTTCTAAGGCTACTTTCACAAAAACAGCAATTAAACCAAAGTTTGAAGATAGATTTTCTTTAAAAATTTCAGTGATGCAATTGATCAGTGTACTATAAAATGCCCGATTTTCGTATCCATTGAAACATTTTAAGTTGCCTAACTTAAGCGCAAACTTGAGTTAATATTGAGGCCATGTGATTGATTTCTATAACTTAAATTTTTGCTTTGGGATTTCTTGTTGTCTTGAGTTTAGCACAACAGCAAATTCCCATTCAGCACGAGAGAATTTACCGCCCTTGGTTGCCCTCAGTAATCTTTCCCGAAGTATGATTATGTTGTAGAAAGGGAGAAAACAATAGTGAATAGATTGCAGAGCTCGAGGGCAACCAAGCGCGTGCTGCATATTGGGAATTTGATGTTGTGCTAAACACGAGGCAATATATAGGAAATCCCAAAGCAAAAAATTATTCAAGTCTATTACATCGCTTCAATATTTACTCAATTTTTCGCCTACGTTAATAGGCAACTTAAAATGTTTTCTGTATGGTTATATAACTGACAAGCTACAGTGTGCAGTGTCAATTTGTGCAAGATGTAATGTGACACTTGATGTAGTGGACGTACGAGCGGGCGGGCGTGCGCTGACGTCCTAACCAAATTTTCTCGTATGGATAGAGCACAAATTCTAAAACGTGACATTTGTCCTTTTCAGAAGAAAAACAAAATAAATGATACATAGAATATAAAAATGTGGCATTCATTAAATCAAGCACTCGTTTGTCTAACCTATGGTAGCACGAGCCTCTAACACTGTAAAAAAAAATTGATTTTGACGTCACCGTACGTTCTTTCCGGGTTGGTCTAAGTAGACACGACTTCCTCCCTCCTCTCCTTGAGGGTTGTGCCCTCTATTGTTTTAAAAGGCTTTAGAAATGATTGCCCAATCAGATTCTGTCTAGTGAGCGTATGTTTGGTGGTTTTTAGGGGGTAAGGGAAGAAACGGATTTGACACTTAAGTGAAGGACATACATTTTCAACAAAATGGCTGGTGTGAGCTGGTGATGATGATGATGATGATAAACTTTATTTATACACGGTTAAAATATCAGTATTATAATAATAGAAAAGAAATAGATTCTCTATAAGCTGTTTTACGCATTTGCCGTGTGGGAGTAAGGATCAGCAAACAGAGAGTGAATTTTTTTCTGATCTAGAGAATTTGCAGTGCGTACATCCTCGGGAAGATTGTTTCATAAGTAAGCACCATTGTAACTAAAGCTACGCTTGAAGTAGTAAGTTCTTGGTTTCAGGAGCAGCAATTTACCGTTAGCGTCACGTAGGTCGTGATACAAGAGAGAATAATTGTCCAATAATTCTCTCTTGAAAAAGCAAAATACTTGATATATAAAATGTGCCAATCCTAATATCAGGCACCTGTCTAATGTTAATTAACTTATAACAGGGGGTAGTCAATTTGCATATAATTTGTATCCCCTCATTACAGTATCGACAACATCCAGTACAGTACCAACATCGGCTGAGACTTTGGAAGGTAAGATAACAGTTTCTTCTTCCTTACTTATCAAGAAGCTGGGAGGGTAGGACAATACCCCTAACGACTCCCTAACCCATTGATGTACCTACGGATTTACAGGAAACAGTGTAGCCGAGTGATCTGCGCTTCGGTCTCTTAATCCTGATAATTGGACTTAGCTGAGCAATCATTCACTATCCTCATCTTTCTAGACTCTGGTTTCTGATTGCTGGTTGATGGGAAGTGCAATGTATAACTTCTCCAGTGGGTATTTCTGGCACCACTTTTAGGATCCCTTCTTCTAACTACTGTAACAGTTCCATATCTGCGTGATACTCTTCAAGTCTTTGCATCCTTTGTAGCTTTCGTGGGACACCTCTTAACCTCCCTACCGTCAGTTCCTTGTTTGAAGATAAACATGCATGATCAGGCTTCCAAGGTAACCTTGTAGAATAGGTACCATCCTCTAATCACTGTGGTTGATCTATGCAATCTTCATGAAAGGAGTCAAGTACATTCTCCACATCTGTCAGACCAAGCACTTCCTGAGAACACATCTGCGAGAATTCGTTTTTCCTAGAGTTCATGAAGAACATCTTTTCTGTTTCAGCACAAGAAGGTAGACTTTCTAACAAAAAACCCATCCTAACATGGTGAACTATGCTCCCGATCCGGGATCGGTGCCCGGGTTGCTTGCTCCTCACTAAATATTTGCCTCCTGATACGATGATTCTGTTACTTCAGCTCAGAGATTCTGGGTTAGGCAGGTAGGTTAATACAAGCCTACTCAGCATTGACACATTGCAGCTTCATTCCAAAACGATCTAAGACATTTGATTCAATGTGGACCATGTAGATGTCCACTCGTTTGTCTACCGAGACTTAGGTGGAAGAGTTGTAAAAGTCTTGTCACAATAATAGAAGTATATGATGCCTTCTGTTACACCTTCCACACAGACTGGATTTTCACGGGTCCGAGTTTTGCGCATTCAACTCAAAGCTTGTTCCTTTTTAGCAACTCTCTTCTGCTGGCAATGTCAAGTATCTTGGAACATTCTGAACTTCTATGTTGACAGGAGTTACAATATGCACAAGGTGCCCGACCTGCTTGTAGGTTAGGCAGTCCTTGATTTGAGCAAGAAAAAAACATTTTTCTCCTCTTCTCCACTTATTTCTTTGATTCCCTAAGGATTTCTTGACATCTTGATTCTGGGCAGCCACTTTACATGAGGGGTTTCTGTCAGTGTACTTGCGTAGGTTTCTACTAGCTCCCCTTAAATCCCCTCTTCTCCTAATCATCATCTTTTTGTGCTAAGGTTTCTCTCACTGGACCGAGCTTGTCCATAATGCTGCAAACATAACTTTGTGCACTTTGCAATTTCTTCATTGTGCTTAAGGTTCTCAGAGTTCTAGGCAGCTGGTTATGAAACTCATGAATCTCTTTTGTTTCTGTGATGCTTGATTGTTTGGCACTGTTTCAAATTCTAAGATCTTTTTTACCTCCTCATAGCCTTCAGCAGGCAAGCCAAGAATGAGACCTTTTGGTTCCCCTTCCGTTAGCTCAAGCAAGTAATTGAATTTACTTATCTCAGAAAGTTTAGAGTTATCATCTTCCACAACAAACTGATTCCAAAATATGAGCCAGTCTTTGTAATCCCTCCTTAAATGGAGTGATAGAATACTTCTGTACTTTGACTGCTTGTGGCTTAGTCATTTCCTATGTGACCTTTTTTGCTTCTAAAGTAAGTTCTAGCTCAAACGTCTTATGAAACCAATCGTCCTAGGAACGTTTTGCTAAACCCAGGGGACAGAAAAGGCTTGACGATGAATTTTGATAGATTAAAGCACTCTCTTTTTGGCTAGGTAGTTCGTGGTCTAAAATCGTGGTTTACGTTTTGAGTTATAGCCATGATTTTAACAGTCCTCAACAGTGAAAATGAATTTTAGCATGAAGGCGAGAGTCTAAGGAGATATCTAAGCATATTGGTTTTCTTGTGCAGTGCGTTTCAGAGAATTTATCTGGTTTCAACTTTCAGCCTCGCTTTCATGTTAAAGTAGAGACCTTAAGATTGAGGTTTTATCGGCATTTCCCGCTATCCGCGAACTTAAACCAATCTCGTAACAAGTACGTGCCTTGTCGTCATGTTTGCGTTCTGGGGTTCACGTTTGTATAACTAGACCGTACTCCAGAGGTAAGTGATTTACAGCAAGGTTTTTTGTACCCTAAAACATCAATCCCATGTTTCAGAGAAAAAAGCACTTTTTAGAAGTCTTTTGCTTATTGATCATCGAATTCTATTGTTAAAAAAAACTAATTCTGAAGACAATTTCTCAGCTAACACAGATGTAGTGTCTGGAATGCTATTAAAGAAGATTTAAAATTAGCGAGTCGTTTTCGCTTTAAAAAGCTTTAGAAGAATCCCCAAATTTAATTGATTGGTGTACTTTATATGCAGTTAATTGTGTGTACAGCCGTTGTTTTGTCTTGCTTCTTTATTTATTCGTTTGTGTATTTGTTTATTTATTACAGCTTATATATTTCTTCTTTGTGTGTTTGTGTGCATTTCTTATTTATAACAACTTTGATATCTAGTTACTTTTCCGCATGGCCCAGCCAGTCAGCGCGATTAGCTTTTGATATTTCTGAGTGACTGTGCTCTCTTTTTTCACAATCATTTCCTTTTAATGTCTTTACACTTCTGTGTCAAGAGCGCAATAAAGATTGTTGTTGTTGTTGTTAAGTAACTGGACAAATGAAAACAAGCATGGAAGCCGAACTGGGCAGATGGGTAACATGAAACCATTAACAGAAAACTGCAGATTGTCGTTTGAAGTAAAATGATCAAACCTCGATCATGAGGTCTCTCAGCGCTATCATACTTGCCTCTCCTTCGACACCCTCCACGTTCCTGGTCTTATCACCCTCTCTACGCACTCCCCTAATGTGCAATTACTACTGAACTAACTGTATGGCACTAAAAAAGATACACCAACTAATAAAAACTGTCTCAACGATAAAATGAAACCACAAAATATTAATATCTTTTTTCAGAAGAGCTGAAATGCCAAAGCCAGCGAAAAGAAAAGAAAGCCATAGAGTACTATGAACGGCAACTTAAAATTGCCCAAGAATTAGGTGCCAGGAAAACAGAAGGAGAAACAGAAATTTCAAAAGAAGTGGGAGACTGGCCAGGAGAAGGAATTGCGTACGGTAACCTTGGCAACGCCTATTACAGTCTTGGAGATTTCCAGAAAGCCATAGAGTACCATGAACGAGAGCTCAAAATTTTGAAAGAAGTGGGAAACAGGGCAAGAGAAGGAAGAGCGTACTGTAGTCTTGGCATCGCCTATCATAGTTTTGGAGATTTCCAGAAAGCCATAGAGTATCATGAACGAGACCTCAAAATTTCGAAAGAAGTGGGAAACAGGGCAGGGGAAGGAAGAGCGTACTGTAATCTTGGCATCGCCTTTAGAAATCTTGGAGATTTCCACAAAGCCATAGAGTACCTTGAACGACACCTCAAAATTTCCAAAGAGGTGGGAGACAGGGCAGGAGAAGGAATTGCGTACTGTAACCTTGGCAACGCCTATCACAGTCTTGGAGATATCCAGAAAGCCATAGTGTACCATGAACGTCACCTCAAAATTTCCAAAGAGGTGGGAGACAGGGCAGGTGAAGGAAAAGCGTACAGTAATCTTGGCAACGCCTATCACAGTCTTGGAAGTATCCAGAAAGCCATAGAGTACCATGAAAGAGACCTCAAAATTTTCAAAGAGGTGGGAGACAGGGCAGGTGAACGAAAAGCGTACGGTAATCTTGGCAACGCCTATTACAGTCTTGGAGATTTCCAGAAAGCCATTGAGTGCCATGAAAGACACCTCAAAATTTCCAAAGACGTGGAAGACAGGGCAGGAGAAGGAATTGCGTACGGTAATCTTGGCAATGCCTATCACAGTCTTGGACATTTCCAGAAAGCCATAGGGTACCATGAACGAGACCTCAAAATTGCAAAAGAAGTGGGAGACAGGGCAGAAGAAGGAAGAGCGTACGGTGGTCTTGGAATCACCTATGACAGTCTTGAAGATTTTCAAAGAGCCATAGAGTATCATGAACGATACCTCGAAATTTCAAAAGAAGTTGGGGACAGGGCAGGAGAAGCAAGAGCGTATGGTAGCCTTGGCAACGCCTATGACAGTCTTGGAGATTTCCAGAAAGCCATAGAGTACCATGAACGACACCTCAAAATTTCGAAAGAAGTGGGAGACAGGGCAGGAGAAGAAAAAGCGTACTGTAATCTTGGCAACGCCTATTACAGTCTTGGAGAGTTCCAGAAAGCTGTTCAGTATTATAAGAACAGTGTCATAGCCTTCGACCACATTAGGAGAAACCTCATATCTAAAGACGAATGGAAGATAAGCCTGAAGAGTACGTATGATCATATTAATTTGAGGCTGTGGGAGCTGCAGTTTAAGGAAGGTAAAGTCATCGAGGCACTTTTAACTGCTGATCAAGGACGTGCACAAGCTTTAAACGATCTTCTGGAGTTGAAGTATGGCCTTAAAGGGCTACGCCCCGAAATAGGAACACTTTGTGAAAGATCAAGTGACTTTGTTAGTTACTTACCACCAAATACAGCTTTCATGGGTATCAGCGAGGGAGGAATAGTTCTCTGGGTGAACAGGAATGGAAAGGAAATCAAAACTAGAAGAACTGACATCGGCATCTCCGTGACAACTTATTTTCAGTCTCTATTGGAAACTTTACATAAAGAATTAGGTGTGAGAGCTGATGTTAAGTGTGAAGATCGCTCATTAAGTAACCCAAGCGATAAAAAGTTAGCAGAAGAAAGATCCAGTAAGCCAAAGTCTCGTCCTTCATATTTACAGACAAAGTCATTACAAACATTGTACAATGTTGTCATAGACCCCATAAGAGACTTACTCCAGGGCGATGAGATTGTGATTGTTCCACAAGGACCTCTGTGTTTGGCGCCTTATGCTGCTTTCATGGACATGAAATCAAAGTACCTCTGTCAAACTTTTAGAATTCGTCTGCTTCCCTCACTTTCTAGTCTGCAATTAATCCAAAATTGTCCAGCAGATTGGCACAGCAAGACTGGCGCCCTTCTGGTCGGCGATCCGTGGGTACAGGAGGTCGTTTATGAAGGAACTACGCTAGCGCAGTTAGAGTGGGCCGAAAAAGAAGTGCAGATGATTGGGGAAATTCTCCAAAAGGAACCCCTCGTTGGAAAGCAGGCGACAAAAGATGAAGTTCTAGCACGTATCTCCTCGGTTGCATTGGTGCATATAGCTTCTCACGGCAAAATGGAAACAGGTGAAATTGCTTTGGCCCCAAACACAACGCGTTCATCCCCGATTCCAGCCAGGGAGGACTATCTTTTAACTATGAAAGATGTTTTAAAGGCTCAGATTAGGGCAAGACTTGTGGTACTCAGTTGCTGTCATAGTGCCCGGGGAGAAGTCAAATCTGAGGGTCTGGTCGGCATTGCAAGGGCATTTTTGGTTGCTGGTGCTCGTGCTGTTCTGGTGTCCCTGTGGGCGACTGACGACGAAGCTACTATGGAGTTCATGAAAGTTTTCTACCAACACTTAGTTCATGGACGAAGTGCAAGTGAGGCCCTGAATAAAGCCATAAAATCCATGAGAGAATCTGACCGCTTTAGCGCAGTGAAGTACTGGGCGCCGTTTGTTCTCATTGGTGACGACGTAGCGCTCGAGTTTGAGGGCATCCAATAAATAGAAAGGTATTTTGGGATATATTTATACCTTGTATCATATTATGTACTTTAGGAAACGTCATTTTAACAAGCAATTATTTTTGCCTTTTGTTTGAGCAACGATCTCAACCGCTGCCACGTAGCGTCAATCTGCCAATCATAGGTCACGTTCACAACAACAAAGGAGTGTGACTTTAATTGTTCTTTTGGCAATTAAACGCTGGGAAATTTATTTCAAGTCTCATGATTTCTTTACATTTTAAATTGTCGATCGAACATGACGTAAGCGACGACCACAAATTCGAAGATCAAATTTCCGTTCGCTTACGGAAGGTGGTAGCTTAGGAAAGTCTCCAGTTATGGTAAATCCTTTATTAAGGTGTCGACCAAAAGAAGCAAGGCCGATTTTACAGTCGGGAATGTAAGACCCTGCAGAAGGAAGGGCGTGCCTTTCGAAATATTGACTGTAAAATCAGCCTTGCTTCTTTTGTTCGATTCAACTTATAACTGAACAGATTAGATCCTTTATTAGGATCCGGTCCTTACTTCCAAAATTGAACCTATTAAGCGAAGATTGGGGGTATCATTTCAGTCTCCATGAAGAACTAGAACACAAAGCGGAAAAGCTCAGGCAGATGAAGTTGGAGGTCATGAAGCCGAAGATCAATAAATCAAATGCGAACTTCGATCAAGCTCGTGAATAAACCATACCGGATGATCAGTCCATATGAAGTGTTACAGGCGAGATAAGTTTATATATCTTACAGAAGTCTCTTATATAAGATGGGGAGGGGCTTGAAAGAGAGAGAGGGCTTAATACGGAATTCACCAGGAAGATTGAGTAATTTTGATTTTCAGTGGACAATAATTTAGAATAATTCAAAGCATATTGCATTCTTTCATACATTTTTCAAGGGCTAAAGATGTAATAATTTGTAGTAACACCAAAAAAAAATTTATGGGAGTCAGCATTTTACATGTGTAATCACAATTCTTGCAAAATTTGACATTCATTTTCTCGTACTTCCATGAGAAATTTTTATTTTTAATTTACTATGGATGATTTATTAGATCTTTAGCCCTTGAAAAATGTAAAAAAGAATCCAATATTCTTTAAATTATTCTGTTACAAGGTTTTTGTCCACTGAAAATTTATTTAAAATTACTCAATTTCCTGGTGGATTCCGTCTTAATACTCTTTCTTTCCCTTAAAAGGGGAGATTACTAGAGAAGGGGGCTTATATTAATAGAGGATTTATGGTATGCAAGGTTCTTTAAATCTATACAATAAGTCTAATCATTGGTTGAAGTTACCAGTTTAAATGCGACCATTTGCTCTAATAGATTTAGGGCGTGTTCGATTGACCGTATTCCCCGTTTCAAAAAAAAATACCTGGAAGAAACTCGCTAGAAACCGCTTGTTTTGTCTTTCATTGTATTGCAATATCAAGAAAAATGATTGAAATAAAGTATTCTGATCTTTAAATGGTTCAAAAATTACGATATAGAAGAGGTTTGTAACAAAACATTTTCTTATTTTTATTCCGGAAGACGATCAATCGAGTGCACTCTTAAAAGTCAGTTATCAAAATGTTTATGCCTCGCCAGCTGAAGTCACTATACTTTTTTATTGCTAGCTTCCTAACCTTTGCTTTTTGCTGTTTTTTGTTGTTGTTGTTGTTGTTGTTTTTGTTGTTCTTGTTGTATAGATATGATGAAGAATGCAGTGAAGCAGTTCATAACTTTCTGACGTTGCAGTCAGTTTTTAATTTGTGTAAAAAATATGCTGTTAATAAATAACTTGATTCAGAAGCTTTCCGAAGTGTGAAAATTACAGTGTACGTTTGGTAGCTTATTTTACGACCAGTCGCGTGCACTTGAAACTTGTTTTATAGTCACCTGACAAATATCAGCAATCAGTAGCCAATTTCGGCTATTTTCATTATTATACCGCATGTGACAGAGGCACTTAAGACGTGTCTACTGACAATTTAATATAGTTCTTCACTGTTATATTATTTAGTATACACAGTTGTAATTTTTAATTCGTTTAGCACATTGGTTTAAGTTTATTAGCGTCTAGAAAGGTCTCCATTCTAATACCAAAGTCAAATTTCCTCGGAGTCAGTTACTAGGTTAAATCACTAATGTAGTTTTACACTTACTCGTCTTTTTGATAGGCGTAGGATTGCTATTTTATAGGCCAGGCTTATTCGACGTTGTTTTTGCTGTCAAAATTTTCTGATTTCTCCTGTCGACACCTTTTACATACAAGAGGTTAGGCCGTAAAGAAAAAGGAAAGACAACTAGGGGAATTGAACTCCGTGATTGTTTGGTGCCTGGTCAAAACAAATTAAAGAGTCCGTTGATCTCTGTTTTGTAGTAGACAAAATTTCTAAGTTTAATTTACGTCTACATGACTTTTAATTATTATACATCTGTGCAGAAAATGCGTTTTATACCGGACGCAAATTGTACCTATAAAAATCACCTTCGTCAAATAATTTATCGTTTTGTGTATCTAAACTGGTGTCTATGCTAAGTGTCAAAGCACTGATGTGGAACTTAAATGTAATCCTGACAAGGAACGTATCTCTTCTTCCCTTCTTACACTGGTCTGCAGAAGGCCCACAGGTAGTAGCTTTGATTGCAGCCGCATTTTTAGGCTGACGGTCAGTCAACATTGCAGCAAAAAGTAAATGATTTTGATGAGATAAAGTTCCTATAAATTTCAATTACTGCTTTAAAGCTTACTTTTTTAAGTTTTGGTGCTTATGCTTTCGAGTCACACTAATGTACATGACACTGTAAGTAATAATAATTTATTTTTATTATTCATTCAAATATTTCTCCGTTTCTGATTGGCTAAAAGCACACGCATTATGTTGACCACAGCTACTGTTGACCAAATTTAGAGGAATTTTGTGATTAATCAACCGATGATGTCAAAAGTGCAGCACCGTTAACCGAGAAGACCTGGGGACGAGGTTGATTTGTTTTGGTTGTAAAAAGAAAAATGGCCGAACAGTCGGCGGAACCTTTTTTTAAACTACGGATTATTTTTAATGAATAATAGAGACATTAATGAATTAGACTTACTTCTAAAAAGAGAGCTACAGGATATATTTTGATGTGCATAGCATGTTAGCGGCTTTTTCCATTGCGGCTGCAGTAGTATTAACGGCGCACCGGTTACTCCTTTTTTTGCACAGGAATCTCATTAACTTGCGAAGGAATACATTAACGCCGATGACGTCATAGCCTTTTGTCTTTACCTCATGAATAAAATGCGCAAGATTCTCGTTAAGATAAGGTCATGTGCTATTTTCAGTGATTTAACCAGTCAAACAGGTTTTCTAGTTACTTTAAGGTCGATAAATGTCTTTGTTTTCGATTGGTTATTAATAATTAGAAAATACGAAACGTTCTCATTGGTTAATTTATGGTGTCTAAGGATAAACTCAAACTTGCCTGTGACTTCAAATCACTGAGCCGTAACATAACAATACAGGTTCTATTTTCAGCCGCTACCATTGTAATATAAATTGAATTAAGGGTAGGCTCCGCCCCAAGGTCTAACTCCTTACCCTTTTGTATACCACTTTTGACAGAAAAGGTACTCCTTTCACATACCTAGTTTAGATCTTTCCATCCCTTTCAAGTAAAGATTATTTACCTGGAACAAGGGGGTATGCGATATATGTGACCCTATTTGGGAAAACCGGGCTTAACGAAATTTGCGTTGAAAAGCATTTCAACGCATTTTGAATGCGTTACAATGCATTGAAACGGATTCCAATGATTCTCAACGCATTTCCAACGTTTTCCTTCAAACGCAGGCAATCGTTTTCAACGTTTTAAAATGTTTTTCCAACGTTTTAGAATGTTTTTCCAACGTTGTTCAACGCATTGGCAATGCTTCCAAACGTTTTTTTATGGATAAAATTAGTTCCTGAAGTTCAACATAAGATGCGAAAAATTATCATTGATGATTAGAAATCGATACGCTTGAGAACGTTCTTTGAAAATACAACTTTTTTTCAGGAACAGTAATGATACCTCCATACAACAGTAATATCAACGGGAAGAACGACATGAATTCGCAATGGAAAACAAAGGCTTTTACTTTTTGTTCTCGATCGGTTCAAATCAACTTGCATAGAACTTTGATCTTTGTGATATTGCGTGTGTTTGATGTTGTTTCAGGTTGTAACATGTCAAGAGGTAATTGAGAAAGGCATGAAATTACTTTATTGGACTTTCATATCTGGAAATAAAGGAGAGAAGTTTTTGAGAAGTTTCTAACTGTAAGGCTAACTGTTGAGGTCGTGCATTTCTTTTTGTACGTAGCTGGCTGACAGAATTTAATTTTGGGCTGCCAATTATTTGCCCTTTTCTACCTTTGTCAGCGGCGTGCTAGACTGCTTGCAGTCGGTTAATTCTCACATCCCTTTCAAAATTAATCCTTTCCGACTCCAAAATCCCTCGGGGAAAAGATACAAGACGAAATAATTGAGAGAGAGCGAGACCAAAGGTGAGAAAAATAGTGCTTCTCGTCTCGACGCAATCCCTTCTTGTTTTTGTCCGATAACGCACTTTTATTTCACGGTTCGTTTTTAAGATAGCCTGCGATCAAAGAAGCAAGGAAGCAAAAAAAAAAAAAAAACAATAACGCCTGATCTCAGGTTATGGTTAAGACACAAAGCAACCCTGAGAAAGTTTGATTTTTTTTATTGTTGAGCCTCAATATCAGTAATTCCGACGAAATTGAAGTCGCGACGATTGCAAGCAGAAGATTTTACAGATTAAAAACGACGATCACATGGCGCGCTTGCTTGACAACGTTAATCGAGCGACGATTGCAAAAAAATCTGCCAAGTGTGCTGTACGGTCAAAGTTGAGTGTGTATAAAATGCGAGCCAGCGAGTAATGCAGTCCATTGAAGAAACATTGAAAAAAAACCCATAAAAATCGAAAACAGTAATACGGAACACATTCCCTGAACGCTAACCGTTGTAAATAAGCTCAACCCTAATCTGATCTAATTTTTCAGGAAATCGAGTTATTACCGGGGCCCAGCCTTCTCCGAAGGCGGGAACCGGTCTTAAAAGGTCAGCATTAGGTAACATAGGGTGAAATAGACCCGAAGAGTCGGAATTTCCGATCGTCCCAGTGACGTCATTTTCCGAGCATGCTGACAAAACAACAAAGATGGCGGCATAAAGTGACTTGTGGAATGCTCTTTACGCTGCTAACCTTTCTTTATGATAGGACAAGCATTACATATTTTATAATATCTCATGCGGGCGAATAACCACCTCTAATCAGCGGGTGAACAAAATGATGTCTCTCCCAAAGGAATACTGTACTACCTCACTCAATGTTACTCTACTCAGCAGCGGACAATACATAACATAGGGTGAGGATAATTACTTTGCGGTAAGATTTCCGCTCAGCCCCTTACATTTCTTAGGCATACGTGTTTCGGCCACATTCATATAAACTATTTGTGTGAAATAGTTTGAGATTGCTGCATGAATAATAGAAACACGGGGTTATGTGGAAATGTTGAATCTTACTACTTCACCTGTTAACATTATTAAGTGGAAAGTTACAAGAAGTCCTAGCTAGTAAATATTGAAACAGAACAGAGGATGTTATTGTTGTGTAAAGTATAAAACACATTTTGATTATTTGTGAGATGAATCGGATATAGATGTAGGCTCAATTGCCAGACGTTGTACAAGAAATGAGTGCGCAATTAGCTCCTCCCCCGAAAAGCTGGGTACAATTTCCAGTCTACACCAATGGTTGTTTAATAATAGCCACCATGAAAGAGGCAATGTTCAAGTCTGTCCCTGTTGTAACTCACCCGTAACTTTGCTAAGTCAGTAGGCATTGTTGCTGACTTTATTGTTATAAATGACCTAAACGCCAAAGTGCAGAAGATTGTACAGTGTGTTCAGTGTCTGGTGACATTAAATTCCCATTTCTCTCACAGCCATCACATTATTGGCCAATATCGTTACATCATGTTGCCTAAGTATGTCATGAAGCAAAATATACAAACATGTTCCAGTGATTTTGTTGTAGCTGTTGAAAGGGCAATTTCATTCATTATTAGTTTAAGATCAAGTTCTTTTATATTTTTAACATGTCTAAATTCAAATGAAAGTTAGTTTCTTCAAGATCATATTTCCTCTTTTCAATGCAATGCCATTCCTTTTCTGCTGGTCCTCTGCTCCTAAATGTTTTCAGTCCCTTTTTTTATATTTTTGTGGTTTGCATTTTGGGCATTTCCATGGTACCTTTGAGATGACTGCCCATGTTGGAATTGAGGCACATTCAGGATGATACCAGCCTTTGCATGAGAAACATTCTACATATTCTTTCTTATCATTTGGAAGTCTGCAAAGGCAAAAGATTTTTACAGCTGTTTTGTTGTAGGAGAGATGAGTTTGCACTCTTCGGTCAGTTTTAGGAAAGGGGGTCATTTTTCCTGATTCCAGACAACGTGTAAAGTGCTGGCGCATCTCATTCTGTTTGTACTTCTGATTTTGTGGGTCTAGACCAAAGCACAAATCTGTGGCAAATGCTACCGCGAAGAGGCCACAGTCACTCCCGCCAATTTGCTTCTGCACCTTTACGTTAAAGAAAGTGACAGCATCTTGTGGAGATAGTAGCATCCGGCAGCCATGGTCAATTAAAATGTCATTTGGCCTGTTGTATAGGCTATCAAAGACTTGCACAGTGCCAGCACAGCAGCCAATGGTACTCATACATACCCAGTGCCTTCCAACATTGAGAATCTGAATAAACTCAGATGAAGCAGGAATGACCAGTACACCTTTAATGGAAGGACAATGGAGCCCATCCACAAAAGGAAATTGCTTCTTTAGCATTACTTGACCAGCCTGGATTTCAGTATCATGTAGCCAATAGTTGGGTTTTAGTATTCCCTCTCTATGTTCGTGGTTCAAGGTCAACTTAGACTGAGGGTCATCAGGAGAAGCATTATCTATTGTAATCCATGGATTGTAAGAATCTTGACCATCGTCATCAGGTACCAGGATAGGTGTTCCATCATAACTACTTGAACTAGATGGAGCTGAAGGTATTTGTGTGGACTTGAGTGTGTCTGTGGTACAGACTGCAGGGTGTTGAGTGGTAGTACGCCCTTTTGTAACAGATTGTTCACTTCCTTTGGTACCAGCTGTTTCTGCTGTGTCAGGAGTTACAGGTACTCTAGTGGGAGTTGGTGTTGCTGTGGTACATGGGGCAGGTGCTTGTGTAGGTGTTTCGGCATAACTGTTTGAACTGGACGGAGCTGAAGGTACTTGTGTGGACTTAAGTGTGCCTCTGGTACAGGCTGCAGAGTCTTGAGTGGTAGTCGGCCCAGCTTTACTTCTTTTGGTTCCAGTCGTTTGTGCTGTATGGTGTGCTAAAGGTACTCGGGTGGGAGTTGGTGTTGCTGTGGTACAAGATGCTTGAATAGTAGCTCCTCCTCTTTTAGCATCAGCTTCTGTCACCTTAGTGGCAGCTTCTGTTGTTGTTACTTTGCTGCAGTTTGCTGCTTGTTGATCTGCTTTGACTGGTGCATGTTGGTTTTTGGGCACATTTACATGAACCTGTAAAGTTTTCCTCATCATCGCTGCCTTTACACCATGCCGACCACTGTATTTGTGTTTTCTTTTACTGGGTTTTGGGATTTCACGGAATTTTTTCCTTACAGGTTCATCTTGGGTTTGTAATTTTCTTTTTTTGGTTTTTCTTCCCTCGCTTTCTAATTGTAGTCCATTGTCAGATGGCACCACTTTTTTCAGTCTTTGATGAATATCTTGCAGGTCGGCCTTTAAAGTTTCCAGTTCCCTTAAGTCATCGATCAGGAAGGTTATCTGTTTTATTTCAGAGAGTATTTCTCTACATGCACTGCCCACTGCTTTTGGCGAACCCTTTTTCTGGGGAAGTTTCATATACTCAACATGATATGGTAGGGTGCTTTCTTCTTGAATATTGTCACTGATTGACATTGATTCAGGCAGATCCAGAGGTTCAGCAACTGGTTTTGTTGAAATTCCTATAATGGCCTCATCCAGTGTTAGTAGTGGGGAATTCCTGTAATGCTTTGGCAATTTTTCCCATCCCCATTCTGGAAAGTGCCTGAATATGGCAAAAAAGTGTTTACATGGAAAATGGTTGCGTAACCAGGATAGGCACTCACAGAATGGCTTGTTGGTCTCGTTTCCAAATGATACCAAGTACCAACGTTTGTCTGCATCCTGGCTTCTGACCCTGAACTCACCATTGCTTCCTGTGGTTTTGACGTCTGATGCAGGAATTTCTTCAGCAAGGCTTATCTTGTGTCTTGCTGTGTCGATGACAGGTTTAGGTGTATCATGTAGGTAAACAGGTACATCATTGCTGTAGGGACGGTACAGTGAATGGCACCTTGTGTTCTTCTCAACATACCTAAATAACACAACAATAGAGAGGTTAAGCATAACTGTTACAGTCATGTCAAAAGGCAAACACGAATTTGTTCCATGTGGCCAAGTTTTCCCATTACTTGTCATTCCCTGTTCAGTTTTATACACACAAAGTAGTAGTCTCATGCCCTTTTTTATCCATAAGAATTGTTTTGAGTAGTTTTTATAAGGCTAGCTCATTTTCTATTTTGCAAAATTCTCAACTTGAATCTGACATTTGCCGTTTGCCATATACGTAAAGCTTAATCTCTAAAAAACTTTTACTAAGACAATGTCACTAAAAAGTACTTCAATCTCCTAAATAGATTTACAGCACTACATACAGCATGTGAAATAAACAGTGCATTTGGGCACTGTCTGCTCACCATACATGTACCTGGCATATTTGTCCGGAAGAAACTCTGTGATAAGAACAGAGAGAAGTCCACTGAGGGATTTGTCTCGATGCTTTGCTAGGAAGTTGTACTTCAATTCTTCATTTTGCCTCTCTACACCATTTGTAGTGTGAACCGAGATTTCATGGCGGAATGCTCTTACCCAGCGCTAGAAATAGAAGATACATGGAGGGGTTAGTTATATATAACAGCTATAAAAGGGGATACAGGGGAGAGTGAAATATTAATGGCAAGGTAGCCATCCCTCTCGTCTTATCACTTTTCCTCTTCTGTTTTGCGAATTTTGTGAAGTGTAGAATGAATTTTTATGCAGATCATGATTTTGAAGTTAATTAAGCCTTGCTGTTATCGATAGGCTACTTCAAGTTATTATATATTTGCTGATTTAGTTTTTTAAAGAAAAGCTGAAATAATAAACTCTTTCTGCTTTCTACTTGCACTAACCTTGTGTTCTTTTAACCACGTGGTTTCAAACCAGCTACTTAGATGGCTGTTTCCCTTCCACAGATTTGATTCTTTTAAAGCATTTACTCTTTGTTTGTAGATCTCTTCAGTTTCTGAGCAAGCCACTTGGCGAAGTTTTGCAAGTACTTCTTCTTTTTGTATTGATACCCCATTCACTGACTTGGCTGTCCATCTCTCCCAAGCCTGTTCCCGATGAAACTCGCATAAGAATACTTTACACCCTGCGTGCGAAAGATTTTCATATAATAGAAATAAACATTGTCTTTTGTGCTATAATAACAATATTGTGTTATTGCTTGAGAAACTGGAACACCTGTTTCTCAGACTCGCATAATCAATGATTTAACAAAAGCAATAAAAGTAATTGGATGAGAGACCTTCAGTTATGCAGACATGGGGCGGTTTTGATTCTAGCCTCTAAAATTCAGGCTTGAACAGTATGCAAAACCCATTCCCGTATGATATGCTGCAACACACTTACCATGTGAGACATCAAGCAAACGGGCAGCAGTTAGCCATTTTCTTGTTTAAGATAGACGCTCACGGGTTTTCTAAATGTTTCGAAGTAGGCAGCTGTGACAATCGAGATTGTTTGTCATGAGCTGATTGTTATGACCAGAGTAGTCGATGATATACAATCAAGTTGCCGGAAGAACGCGGACAGTTGCCTGCTTATTCTGAAACCCCCGCTAGTATTTTCTTCATATCACCCACCTTTAGCGAAAAGGATTTTCGAAAACATGGGTACTAAAGTCTTCTACATACCTGGGAATACAGATTCTATAGCCGTAATCTCCTGCTCACTGTTGTCGGTCATAAAGAACTTCGGTTCCCAGCCATTTGTTTCTCTCTGAAGAATTCGTAGGGCCTCTGCAATACAATGGGATGTCTCATTTTGGATTACAAAGGACCCTACTACCTGGTAGTCCACATTTGTGTGAACCACAAGGAAAAATAATGGTAATGCATAGCGTGTGGTCTTGTAGGTTGCATCAAGCAAGCACATTTCATTTCCGTATCTCTGTAGGAGCCTGCGCTGCCATTTAGTTTGGTGTATGAAAAGGAGTTTGTTTGCTTCATCATCTTCAGAGTGTCCCTCTCCCTCACCAGTTATATTGGAACATCTGACCTCACGATGTGGACGGAAGTAGAAGAAGTCCTCTGGGTTTGATGCTTTCCATTGCTTTAGTTGCTCAGTAACATTTTCTTGATCGATTTTAGAAAAGCGATTTTTGATGGAAGCAAAATACATGTGACTTCTTATGTCACTGAGCTTTGGATAGAACCGACGATTGGAAGGATCTGGCTGGATGTTTTCCTTGGAAAAGATTTCTCTGGTCACATACACACTGAGGTGTCTTCGCATTTCATAGGTGTCTTTCACTCCCACATTAACCAGTTATCTATCTTTCTGATAATCCTTTCATCCACAGGTTGAGAGAGGCCACTCCCCTAAAAAGAAATACAGTGACATCATGTATATTTAAAAGAAAGCATATTTATAAAATTGTTTTCAAAAAGATAGGACAGTGTTAGTTAAAAGAGCTCACTCTAACCTAATGTACAATTTGATATTGTTGAACACTTTAAGCTGTGGGAGGTGCCTTCATAACAGATGTATATCTTCCTGTTAACTCATCCCCATTTCTGATAAGTATCTCTTCTTTGTCTGTCCTCATCTTCTCATCTTCTACTGAACAGTGTGTTATATTAATGACACTCCAGAGTGAAAGAATGAAAATGTGGTACTTATAAAAATATTAAATTAGTGAAGTCATTGCAAATCATTAACTAACTGATTGAAAAATAATCTTTTTTTTGTGTGTGTTTTTTTTAAATAGTTTTCTACCTCTCCCATAAGGTGATGTGCATGGTCTTCTTGTGAGGGAATCTCAATGTAGATTCTTCGCTCAGACCTCATGTCAATCCCTTTAGCTAAGTCACTTCTAAATCTTTTGGAAAGAAAGGGTAATTGATAATATTTAGGAATACAATAATTAAGGGAATCTGGGACATTGTTGCTTGTAGAATCTGGAATGTTTGGCTTTGGAAGTACTGTTTAAAAGATGAGCTGTAGTGTATTACCAGGTGTAAAAACCCAAGGCAAAGCCAACAGTTTTCAAACCTGATAATACAGAACTGCAAGTTTCTTAAATGTCTTCAAAATGTCTGATGCAGATAAACTCATTCTTGCACTAACCTTTAGATTTGGGGTTATTTTGGTTTTAAAAATTGGACATAAAACTGTCCTAGCCATGTCACTCATTAAACATTAATTTCTTTTGTTTTTTTGTTTATGAATTATGAATGAGTTTTGGACTCTATCTAGAATACAGCTCAAGGAATCCGAACCCCACAAATGATTGGAATCCGGAATCCAAGTCCCGCTGACAAAGAATCCAGAATCCAGAACCTGGAATCTGGAATCCACAGCGTGGAAAGTATAATCCAAGTGAAGACTTAATGTATTCCCCTGCATGAGGCAACTACAAGTGTATTCAACAGATGTTATGATATTGATAAAAGACTGATTTATCAGTGATGGTGGTGAGATCATTATCTTAGTGATTATTTGAAAACTATTATATTTAATTATTGAATTTGAGGTCTGGTGGGCCACTGTTCAACCTGCATTAAATTAGTAAAAGGCTGACAATTTCATTTACATTTAACTAAGAGAACCTAATCTCTTTTGTACTAATGCATTGGGTGACACCAAGTGTAATATTAATATTTACCTTATAAGCAGGAAAGACAACCACCTCTCGTAACTTTAACCTTGCAGGACAATTTGCCTTTTTCGATGGCTGTGCAAGGAATCGATTTTTTTAAAATACAAAGTCTCCATCCTGCAAAGCAAGAAGTGGAAAAGTAAAGAAAAACGTTTTTGATAACTGAGACCCATATTAATAATTTACTATAAGGAACACAGCCTTATACTTACTTCCCTGCGTTGCTGCTGTTGTTTCCTTTTAAGGGCAGCATTTCTGTCTTTTCCATGCTGGCAGTCGTAGATCTTTGAACCCATTATGTAAAATGGCACCCCTGAGAACTCTATTTTTTTGCCATTGACTTCTTTGGGCTCCTCCCAATAGAGTCTGTGGTTTCCATTTCTGTAATCTGTAGCAGTGGCAACAAAACTTTAAAAGTTTGCTTGCAAGAAGTATCATTGGTTGTTGTTAATATCTCTTAATTTTGACCATGAAGGAATTATTTCAGGCAAACATATTGATCTTATTTCAAAGGCTGTCTTTTTAAATCTGTTAAAACAGAACAGGGCTGGAGTGTTTGTACCTGAAAGCTAGAGGTTAAGTAATTGAGACTTCCACTCAAATGTCAGGCTTATCAGCTACTTGTAGTGCCATTAATTCTGTTACACTCACAATACTTACCTGCATATTTATTTGATATGTAAGGGTACACTGAGCCATTCGGTCACTATTTGGCTTGTTAGTGCTACTTTTTCGGCCACAAGGCAGGGGCTGGTGGTTTGGCTTATTTTGTGCTACTAATTGCTAAAATGTTGTTTGCTTCTATCCTCGAATGTATGATTACCATATTTTTCAGTTATAAGGTGAAGCACTTTTTCAGTGTAAGCTTCGTTAATAGATTTAAATCCCTGTGCTAATAACTTTTTGGGGTGCATCTTATAACTAAGTATCGTCAGTCAACAAAACAAAATTGTGTCAGTGTATTAATTAAGCCCTAAGAGTGACCAGCATTAAATGTCTTCTTGTACTGTCAATGCTTTGTAAAACAGTGTGGTCATGAGAATTAAGGACATAATCACACAAGATGAATTTGCTTGATATTTTATCAACTTCTTCCCACTACTTCTGTAGGGAAGGAATGGGGGCAAGAAATGGGAATTCAAATTTTGATCTTGAGGTTTAAAGGGTTAAACTGATCGAGTTCTATCACGTTTGTGACAATGTCACAGCTATAATATAATTATTTATTTTCCCACATTATTACCTTTCCACTAATGGCTGAATTTTTTCTAATAAATGCCAGATGCCATCTGTATGTGTGTTTTTTTTAATTTCCCAGTTAAATTAAAGCAGGGGGTTTGGTGTGTGTCCAGAAGAGAAGCAATTTCTCAATAGCTGCAATGTGTATTATTTTAGAAGAAATGTTTTTTTTTGTGGGGGGGGGGGGGGGGGTTACTGCTATATATAAGCTATAGAGTAGACCTGCCACAAGGTGAAAGCAGGGTATGGTTTTCAATTAGTTTAGTCTGGGATATGGTATAAAAATCAGAAAGTTTGAATCTAGAATAGGGTATCTTTTTCCAGGAAACTGATCAGTTGGTTGAAACATTCCATGTAGACTAGGGAGACTGGGAGTTAACATTCAAAAATACGACATCAGCGAATCTAAATTTACTAAATAGCAAAGAAAGTGTCACCCTTGGCAGAAAAGATGAAAATAGGCACTCAAGGATCGGGAGGGATTTTAAGGGTTAAGCGTAGTGTTCAGTATAGGCTAAGAGTTCTGGGGTCCCAGAATCACCACCAGGATCACCACCCCAAACTTTTTGAAGTTCCCCATCAACTTACCATCGTTTCCAAAGTTTTTGTCAGCCTTGTAACAGGCAAATTTGACACTGTTTTTCGTTTCAAAATTTGCAATCAACCTTTCGGCTTGATCAACAGAATAAACGTAAGATGTTGCTTCCAGCTGTTCTTCAGTGCTCTTATTTTCTTTGCGATATTCCAAATCAATTGCAATGTCCTCCATCCTCACGCCGAAAAAATTAATTTACCCGCCAAATTTTCCCTCGACACACAGACAGGTCAGCGGAAGAAGGAAATTGTTAATGATTTACTATCGATAGCTCACATCCTGTCAGGGAGGGGTAGGTGATTGAAGATGCTTTTTATTGGTATTTTTAATGATTGCCGACCATGTTTATCTTCGCTGTTTCAATAAAATAAATGCTAATATTAAAGAAAGCCCCACTAAGGTCATCTCAAACCAACACAATCTTGGAAAATACATGATTTTATTAAGTCCTCAAGAAAGTAAGTTCAAATACATGTATTAAATTATTTTGTTCATAAAAAAGTACCTAAAAACTGTCAAAATTCAGACCATGCTTTCCTTTTCATTTATTAATTTTGCTAATTTTTACAGAATATAATGCTGTTTATTAATCCCACCGTTTCGTCCGGGTGTTCATCGTTCTACTATTAAGAAAGCTTCACCCTATGTTATGTACTGTCCGCTGCTGAGTAGCATAACATCGAGTGAGGTAGTGCAGTATTCCTTTGGGAGAGACATCATTTTGTTCACCCGCTGATTAGAGGTGGTTATTCGCCCGCATGAGATATTATAAGGTATGTAATGCTTGTCCTATCATAAAGAAAGGTTAGCAGAGTAAAGAGCATTCCACAAGTCACTTTATGCCGCCATCTTTGTTGTTTTGTCAGCACGCTCGGAAAATGACGTCACTGGGACGATCGGAAATTCCGACTCTTCGGGTCTACTTCACCCTATGTTAATTTTTTAACAAGAGACTAGTGAGCAGCACACAGCAACAAAATCTTGTTAACTCAATTAGGTTTATTCTCCGACCGGTTTCGTCTGATAACTACAGACTTCATCAGGGAGTTTGAAACAAGATTACATGGGGGACTTATTTATACATAACATTTGTAGTACAAATCACGTTCCCGTAAGGGTGTGAACAAGAACTCCCGCAAGAAATGGGTGCAGGATATGACTAAAATCCTGCATAGAGTGCGTGATGTTTAATTTTAATTTTGGGGCTCACGGATTTAACGTTAAATCCGTGAGCCCCAAAAAACAATCACTTACATAGATGTGCTAACGTGTTAGTAGATTTATAACTAACAATACAGTTGAGATTGGGTAAATGCTTAAGAATAACCTTTTTGATCCCTACATGACTGCAATTAAAATGTGTTTTGAATACCACCCCTCTTTGTCGAGAAGACTTATCATACTTAGAGAACCATTTCTTCCTGTTACTATAGCTTATGTCCGTAAATATGGGGAGCAAAAACTTAGCAGGGTACCCCCTAAGGCGTAGACGTTTCCAGAATAGCTGACGCGTCTCATTGAAGGAACTATATGTCGAACTATTTCTGGCATAACGCATAAGTTCGCCTTTAATGAATGCTCTTTTGTTGCTACCGGGGTGAAATGACTCAAACGGTATATAGAGGTACTTATTAAGTGGTTTCTGAAAAGTAGAATACTGCAGCCTGTTAAGGCTAGGATCCTTAAAAAGTAGCAAGTCTAGAAAAGAAATCGTAGATTCGCTAATTTCGTAAGTTATCTTAATGCGTTCATCCTTGGAGTTAATAGCGCAAAGAAATTCTAAGAGTATATCCTTTGGGCCATCCCACACAATGAAAAGATCATCGATAAAACGCTTATAAAGAGTTAAATATCGACTGTACTGCTCGATAATGTCTCTCTCGTGATAGTACATAAAAGCGTTTGCGGCTGTGACTGCAAAGGGAGTTCCCATGGCAATACCGAACGTTTGATGGTAAATATCATCGCTAAATTCTGATTTAAGAAAATTATTCTCAAAGACAAGTCTAGTGAGCTGAACCAATAGAGCGGTTTGAGCTACCTTTCCCTCTCGAAGCAAGAGGTCAAGTGCAACAATAGCCTTCTTAGTGTCAATGTTGGGATACAGTGATGACACGTCCGCCGTAACAAGAAGGCAATTAGCGGGTAGCTCAAGTTGCTCTAAACATTGGATCAATTCACCAGAGTCACGTAATACTGTAGGCATACTGATGACGGGTTTAACTAGCTCATCCACAAATATACTAACAGGTCTAGTGATATAAGAGTGAGACGCTGCAATAGGCCTGCCAGCCATGGGTGACTTATGGATCTTAGGAATAATATAGAACTTAGCGGGATCAGAACTCTTAGTGTAGTTGTCTAAGCTACGTAGAAACTTAAGCGAGTTAGGGGGGAGAAAATGCGAGTAACTATGAGTAAGTTTTTCTCTGGTCTCAATTACCTTACGACGTCTAATCGTCCAGTCATCTTGTGTGACTTTCGTGTATGAATTAGAGTCATTAAGGTGCTTAAGAGTCTCATTTTCAACCCATTCCGTGGAGACGACAGCAGGTCCAAGGTTTTTGTCCGTTGACAGGACGCGAACAGTGGGGTCTTCTTTGATTTCTCGTAGACCATTTCGCTCATCGCGGCTTAAATTGCTTTTCCACAGTGGCGTGTTCTCGCTGAAGTTTTCCAGTAGCTCTTGACGCACATGATACAGGCTTTCCTCGAGGTCTGGGTCTTCCCGTGGCGGATTCCAATCTGATTTAACGTACAGTTTGGGGTTAAAATCCGGTCAGTATAAAACACGGACTGCGGACTGCGGACCACGGACTGTGGACTGGGTATAAAACGCGGACTGCGGACTGAGCATAAAACACGGACTAGGTATAAAATGCGGACTACGGACTGAGTATAAAACACG
Organism: Porites divaricata; assembly: GCA_038088405.1. NCBI lineage: Eukaryota > Metazoa > Cnidaria > Anthozoa > Scleractinia > Poritidae > Porites > Porites divaricata. Next base: position 2,860,108 of record JBBMOI010000015.1, on the reverse strand, counting down.
GACTACGAACTATGTAAAAAGGTAAAACTGAGAGAAACGGAAAGCAGCTTGCATAAAACAGTAGTTCCAGCTCCTTGCGTCACACAAAAACATTCCGTAAGCCGGTCACGCGCAGCTGTCTATTGTTGGTTTTCACATGACGTCACTAAAATTCAAGCTAAAAAACTATCGATCCTACCGAGATTTTACTTTCACGATGCATTAGAGCAGCTGAAAACTAATTTTCATACAAATTTTCGCTTCAAAAGGGTTCTTGGTTTTGTGATAGAGGACGCTTGAATTTCTAAGTTTTTGCGTGACGCGATATTTACATGACGGCCAAGAGAGCTGTCATGTAGGTTAAAAAAATGACTTATTTCAGGACATTTTGCTATTTAAACAGGTCATGTGTTAGAAAAAGTATTACTTTAACGTTTATGAGTTTCTCGAGGAATAAATTCACGCTTTTGTAGCAAAACTCGGTAACAGATGTTTCTGTTGGTTTCCGTCCGCCATGTTGGAGCTCATCCAGGTGAGCACCAGCATGGCGTCTCCATACAAATCTCTATAAATTTGGGTAAAACATTTCTTCGGAGATCTCGTATACGAAATACTCCTCTGACCTGAATCTTGGCGAGGGTCTTTGTATATGTACCTCCTTTCATTTCCCAGATTCTGGACTTTATCTATTGGACGGTTTTGATTTTTATTTTGATCTATTTTGAATGGCGTGACACTGAAAACCAGCAATATTCTCCTCATGTGGAGAAGGAAAGGAAACTGCACAGACAAGGAATGTTACGCCGCTACTCAAGGCAACTGAAATTAAACCTGAATTTTATTAAAAGAAGGAGTTAGAAGAGAACCGATCGATCAAAGAAGCAACGAATAAAAAGAATCAATAGTATTGGTGTTAGCCGAGTCAGAGTAAAATTCTTAAAGATGCCTCTATTCCGTTTCAAATAAATCCTTCGGAATATGAGGAAGTGAAAAACTCAGACGAGAAGGTCAATATAGGGGCATTCCGCGAGGTAAAAAGCAGTATTTAGGCGGGAGGGATTACTCACCTATACGTGAATAATAACCGAAATGAATCATCCAACCCAACGTTATATTCTACGCGATGATTATGATGACATGATTTACACCCTGCTCCTGAACCCCGGAAGGGGTACTGCTAGAAATTTTTTGGTGGGGTTACGCCCCCTGTTTCTCTGTACCCTGTTTCAGAATAAAATATGTCATTTTCCACACCCGTTTTCAGACCTGATCTCTAAAATCCATACCCATTTTCAGACCTGGCCTAATTTAGCCTGTTCCAGGCTCTCAAATAAAGAGGAGACTACCCAGTTTACTCTCGTTGTATTTTCGCACTTTCTCAATTTAGAGGACCCAACTATCTCGGAGCCTGAAACAGGCTAGGCCTAATTAGGCAGACATCATGTCATCGTTATAAGTTTATAGATTAGAGCGCAAACAAAACATTCTTAAAAATGCATTTCAAATTCGCATATTCTTTTTCGTTTTTATTCATCTAGAAATACATTCCTACATGTACGCTCCCGTAGTTTCCTCGAAAACCATACCCGATTCCAAATCAAAATAGGCAAAGTGTTTTCAGACCACCAAAACGGCCCATATTTCCTACCCTTTAGGGCGGCAAATACGTATATGGCTTATGTAAGAGAGTACCCCCCAAGTCCTGACCCCTTTCATAGTTGTTAGAGACCGAGACCATGTCTAAAATGGGTGAAGAAGATAGTGTTTTTGTCAGGCTCTTGATTCAAGGAACCTCCACCAAGAATTTCTATTTTATACCCTAGTCCGTGTTTTATACCCAGTTCGTATTTTCCAGTCCGCGTTTTATACCTAGTCCGTGTTTTATACCCAGTCCGTATTTTCCAGTTCGCGTTTTATACCTAGTCCGTATTTTATACCCAGTCCGCAGTCCATAGTCCGCAGTCCGCAGTCCATGTTTTATACTGACCGGTTAAAATCAGGGTCAGGGGCTCACGGATTTAACGTTAAATCCGTGAGCCCCAAAATTAAAATTAAACATCACGCACTCTATGCAGGATTTTAGTCATATCCTGCACCCATTTCTTGTGGGAGTTCTTGTTCACACCCTTACGGGAACGTGATTTGTACTACAAATGTTATTTAACAATTAGTCGCCGAAGGCGACGTGAATATCGGCGAATAGTCACCGAGACGAAGTCGAGGTGACTATTCGCCAATATTCACGTCGCCTGAGGAGACTAATTGTTTTAGTATAATTACATTGATGATTTTTCGAGAAAATAAAATTATTGATCAATTTCCGACCCCGAAACATCCAAAAATCTGGCTGCCATTTTGAAAACTGCTAGCCTTCAATGCTATAATCACCGCGCGGTGATTATAGCGGGATAAAGCGAAGCTCCTAGCCAATCACAGCGCTCTATTTTCGATAATCATCGATGTAATTATACTAAGTATAAATAAGTCCCCCAAGTAATCTTGTTTCAAACTCCCTGATGAAGTCTGTAGTTATCAGACGAAACCGGTCGGAGAATAAACCTAATTGAGTTAACAAGATTTTGTTGCTGTGTGCTGCTCACTAGTCTCTTGTTAAAAAATTGCAGGCGGTCCGTTTTTTCAACGTTACATTGTTACCGGGGCCCAGCCTTCTCCGAACGCGGGAACCGGTCTTAAAATGCAGACGGTCCGTTTTTTCAACGTTACATTGTTAGGGATATATCGCTGACTGAGATATATCGCTGGCTCGTTACTTTGGCTCGCTCATTGAAATCTTATCCGCCATTTTAAAAAGCACTGGAGGGCAGGCATGGAGGACATTCAAGAGAAAGATTGTAGCTTTTTGTTCCCCAACCTTTACTATGGACTAGTTTATGAGCGAAAATTTAAGAGTGAATATTTGGAGAGACAAATTTACGAGCGATCACTTAAGAGTGAACCTTCCATCGTCAAACTTATCGAGAATAAGAGCGACTTATCAAAGCTATCTACATTGAGTGAACCTTCCATCGTGAAATTTATCGAGAATCAAAGCGAACACTTATCAAAGCTAACTTTATATCATCTTAAAAAACGTGCTACAAGGCGATCTAGACGTGCTCGTGAACCGAGCAGAATTCCAGAAGAGGATATTGATCCCAACAAGTGAAGAAGAATAGCATGTTGAAGAAATTTGTCTTCAAAAAGATTTCAACGATTGAGATACCGAAGTCTTCAAAGCTCCATCACTATGTTAATAAGGTGAGAAAACTTTCCGCCATGCACGATATAAATGTAATAACAAACGCGATCCAAAGATAATTAACTTAAATAAAATGGCTATACCCAAGAAAGCTTATTTGTTGTCTTTCTTTAGCAGGCACGCATTATCACACGATGATGAAACTAAAAGTAAAGCACATCGATATTTATCATTGTTTTCTTGCAATTGTGTGAGTCATATGTGAATTTCAAACTAAGTAAAGATGTTGAGAAGAATCCAGGACCTACTCAATGCAACACTGATCATCATGAAGTAATAATTAGACCTTTTATGCAAAATCACAGCTCAACAATGCAGTTGACCTCTCCTATTTCCTCTGAGAATTTGATACAGTCAAGATTAGGTGAACTTGGTTTACAATCAATAGATGTTGGCGGTGCGGGCGATTGTTTCTTTAGATCTGTATCAAAAAATTGGCATAAAATCTAAATGAAAAGGCTGCTTCTTACAACGATATCCAAAAGAAGTAAATTTAATTTGGTCATATTAACAATTTTTAAACACGCGGGTACCCTGTGCTATTGTCAGAATTTGAAGTAGGGAGCAACAACTGTAACCATATAAATATTAATTCGAGTAGTTTGCACACGGAATGGTTTAATGCGACTATATTTACCACTTATCAATAAATGAGATCCCTGTGTATTGCAAAATATAGTTACAGAATTCATCCTAGTGAGTTTTCATCAGTCTAAAGAATATTTGCAATAAAAAAGATTTTCATGTCGCCCGACAAACTTGTTGATGGAAACTACCCTTCCACGTGGCCCCGGTAAAATTCACGAAGTGATTCTTGTTAGGGATATATCGCTGACTGAGATATATCGCTGACTCGTTACTTTGGCTCGCTCATTGAAATCTTATCCGCCATTTTAAAAAGCACTGGAGGGCAGGCATGGAGGACATTCAAGAGAAAGATTGTAGCTTTTTGTTCCCCAACCTTTACTATGGACTAGTGTTTATGAGCGAAAATTTAAGAGTGAGTATTTGGAGCGACAAATTTACGAGCGATCACTTAAGAGTGAACCTTCCATCGTCAAACTTATCGAGAATAAGAGCGACTTATCAAAGTTATCTACATTGAGTGAACCTTCCATCGTGAAATTTATCGAGAATCAAAGCGAACACTTATCAAAGCTAACTTTATATCATCTTAAAAAACGTGCTACAAGGCGATCTAGACGTGCTCGTGAACCGAGCAGAATTCCAGAAGAGGATATTGATCCCAACAAGTGAAGAAGAATAGCATGTTGAAGAAATCTGTCTTCAAAAAGATTTCAACGATTGAGATACCGAAGTCTTCAAAGCTCCATCGCTATGTTAATTAGGTCAGAAAACTTTATCATGCACGATATAAATGTAATAACAAACGCGATCCAAAGATAATTAACTTAAATAAAATGGCTATTTTAACCCAAGAAAGCTTATTTGTTGTCTTTCTTTAGCAGGCATGCATTATCACAGGATAATGAAACTAAAATGTAAAGCACATCAATATTTATCATTGTTTTCTCGCAATTGTTTGAGTCATATGTGAATTTCAAACTAAGTAAAGATGTTGAGAAGAATCCAGGACCTATTCAATACAACACTGATCATCATGAAGTAATAATTAGACCTTTTATGCAAAATCACAGCTCAACAATGCAGTTGACCTCTCCTATTTCCTCTGAGAATTTGATACAGTCAAGATTAGGTGAACTTGGTTTACAATCAATAGATGTTGGCGGTGCGGGTGATTGTTTCTTTAGATCTGTATCAAAGAATTGGCATAAAATCTAAATGAAAAGGCTGCTTCTTATAACGATATCCAAAAGAAGTAAATTTAATTTGGTCATAGTTAACAATTTTTAAACACGCGGGTACCCTGTGCTATTGACAAAATTTGAAGTAGGGAGCAACAACTGTAACCATATAAATATTAATTCGATTAGTTTGCACACCGAATGGTTTAATGCGACTATATTTACCACTTGTCAATAAATGAGATCCCTGTGTATTGCAAAATATAGTTACAGTATTCATCCTAGCGAGTTTTCATCAGTCTAAAGAATATTTGCAATAAAAAAGATTTTCATGTCTTCCGACAAACTTGTTGATGGAAACTACCCTTCCACCGTCCACGTGGCCCCGGTAAAATTCACGAAGTGATTCTTGTTTCTCAAGGAAAACGTTATCAGTGAAGATTGAACAACAACAAGTTCAACAAAAAAATTATTAGCAGTGTGCGACATGTTTGGGTCGCCTTTATTTATAGCTACATAAATTCCATACTGAAATAAATCTTCATGACAGCTGACTGGTACAGATAAAAACCATGAATTTTTTGTGAAGAATGTCACGTTTTCAGGTTTTCGCTTTTGAAGGCTACAATGTCTAGCGTTTGCCAGGGCGTTCCGAGACTGAACTGGTTGAATTTGTTGAATCCCCGAGCATACAAAACGGGAAACACGGGAAGAGGGAAAAGTCGGTGAATGGTACAACTCCCCCGGTAGAAATTTGGTACATTTTAGTATTTAAAATCAGCGACCCATATCAAGCATCTGATATCTGTTAATTTTATAGGGAGCTATCAAACAAGTTAGTCACAAGCACGCACACCGCCGTAACACTGAAAGAACAGCATAAAATAAATTCAGACCTATAACACTTTCGACAACGCGTGCTTTCAAATTTAATTCCCCTCTTTTTTGCCCTCTTGAATAAAACAGACTTGCAAACTGAAAATGGAACAAATTATTAATTCCTCGGATCGTCCATTCTCACGCTGTGAAGTTTTAAACGTTTTATCACTTTATTTATGACGGTGGCTCTAAATTGTCGAATGATGGAGCGAGGAGATGCCTGACAGTTCGGAGTTTTTGTAACTCAGTCGTTGACAATGTTAGAATGTTTGGTGAATGTTTCCCGTTGCAACGAATTAATGATGTTCCATTTAATGCATTTTCAACGTTCGAAAACGTTTTCAGAATGTTTTGAAATGATTTTGAAACGATACTGAACGTTTCTTAGTTCCGTTGGAGAACGTTGCCAACGCGTTCAAATGCATTTAGAACGTTCGCCAATGCATTTCAACGTTTCCAAATGCGTTGCGATAAAAAACGGCTCAACGCAATTTTCATTAAGCCCGTTTATCCCAAATAGGGTCACATATTCACCTGGCGCCCTCGCGGCGGCTCCAAGTGGATAAATATCACATACCCCCCGAGGGACAGGTTAATAACTTGCTTATTTTTCAAGTGTGAGATTTCTTAAAGCAAAAAGATTGTAATTAATTCTCTAGGGATGCTTAATCCCAAGAGCCTCGAATTTTTTTGAGGTTGAATTCTATAATTATATGGAACTGGTCAATTCATGTGAAGTCACGGTCAAACAGTAGTTTTACTTGAAAGAGATGAATAACTCAGAAGAAGAAGTATTCTAAACGTTAAGGCAGAGCAGTTTTGGAAACTCTTTTGGACATTCCACCCCGACAGAGTTTCAGTCGTCCAACGAGTCACATTGCAAGCCAGGAAGTTCGCAGGTAGACATTGGAGATGTATTGAGGCGGCCGGTGATGTGAATTTCTAGTTTGAAGGACATTGCGCTATACTATGACAAATGCCAACAACGAAAATGAAGTCCAAGAAAAAGTGGTAAGTTGATTAAGCCGAAATTCAAAATTCTGACTTGTGTTGTTTTACTGGGATGGTTCATGTATGTTCAGGGGAATATGACGAGTGGAATGTGAGCAGGGGAAAGATATATCTTTACCCTTTCCCTTTATTAACCCGCCTCTGAAGCATCACAGTAACTGTTAAAAATGAAAAAAGAAATACATATATATTGACTCGGCTAGTTTGGATTGTAGGTCATAAAAGAAGTCACCGTCTTCTTGAACACAGCTAACGATGGAGACAACACTTATTGGGAGTTGATTCCAATCCCTAGAGGTCCTTGGGAAAACGGAGACTTAAAGGCATTCTTAGAGCTAAATAAGGGCGTCTGGAATGCATGCGCATAATTGTTCCGTGTTTTTGTTTCCTTGGAGAATTGTAAAGTTGCGGTCCAAAGTCGAAAACTCGTACTCCGCGTGTGTTAAACTTTATCTTTATTCCATAAACATTCCAGGTTTCAAAAGACAAATAGATCCGGAGCCGAGTCAACAAAGTCAAGTTCAAAGTAGTCAAGGTTGCTGTGTAGTCGTTGGTGAGTTACCTTATCAAAGGCCTTAGCGAAATCAAGAATTGCTAGGGATACTTACTTTTGCATCGGAGGGCATATGACTTAACAGAAAGAAAACAAGACCGTGATATTCCTGACTCTTTTAAAAGCACTGCAGCCAGCTCAAAACCAGACTTTTGCTACCTCCTAGCGCTGAACGTTAAAAAATACGCTGCACTTGGGCAATGGCGACATTTGATTACAACTAGTGGAATCTTTCAGTAATTTGAGATTCCATTTATTTGAGAAACTGCTTACTGTGAAGCCAGCGCCATATTGTTGTTTAAAATGTCGATATCAGTCTACAATAACTGTTCAGTGTAAAGCTTTTTGACGGCTTTTTGCTATTTTCTTCAGAGAATGTTAATAACAAAGATTTAGATTTAATGTGACCCCCCCCCCCCCCCCCCCCATATACGTTATTAGTTTTCAAATTGCATATTGGAAGCCTTTTCTGGAAGCCCTTACGTCAAATTAATTTGCTGACTTGAGCAAAGAGACAGGGAAAAATCCACCACACAAAGATTCAAGTTTCTCTTTAAGTTTCTGTTCGAAAAAAGAATGATTGTAGATTGTCGCTTAGGTTAGTTTTTTTGCGACTCCTGTTATTTTGTGAAGAAAAATGCAATTGACTTTTATACTAAACTTGTCTTGCAAATTGGACGTGACAACTCAAGCAAATTATCAAGATTACTCGGGAATTTACGTCACTAAGGTAGCCACTGATATACCTGCAGTTTCACCAGCACTCTTTATCCAAAGTTTTCTTTTACCTTAAAAATGCCTTTGGCTTTATTCACCGGGAAAATTTCCGTACAGTGGGTTTAATTAAGTCAAGGCTGTTGTCTTACGATCGTTCAGATGGCAGGACTCAGTTTTTAAACGACAGTGTCCATCATATAGGATTTCCGCTCTACCCTTTCATTTATTTATGCGCATGTATCTTAATTTATCCGTTTCTATATACTCATACCCGTATTAACTATTTTTGTGAAATTGTAAGGACTTGTTGCACGTAGCTACAATAACTGACAACTTGGTTCATATTGACGGCTGTTCAATCCTAAGAAAGGATCCTATTACCGTAATTTTCTGAAAGATACTTATGGAGTAGAAAACAGCTCACGTTTGCATCCAGGCAGGAAGATAAGTTGCAGTTAAAAATTGTTTGAAGCCTCTTTACATTTCTTTTACGAATTTTGTTTTGTTACCCTAAGAGAAAACAGAGCCAAGCACAATATTCTTAGTAACAACTGCTTGATAATACACTGTCAATTGTTTTCGAATTCTATGTTATTAATTTAACTCTATTTACATAACATGACCGACAAGTTAACGCGTGACGAACGCCAAATTTTTAATTCGTGGGAACCGACATTAGCATGGCCGTGGCTCTAAAGATTCTAGGAACGGGAATTTTCTAGACCTTTCCACACGTAGCTTGAAAGACGACGCGCTGGAGAAGGTCCGTGAGATCTGGCGATATTTAGCCACTTGAGAAGTTAAGCTGTACTATTTTTATTGTAGCACGCCTTGAAGGATAAACACCTTTTTTAATTTTCAATTCAAGCTAGCAATTTGAGGGTGGAATTTGAAGATTTCTCAAGTGCAATCATATTCCATGATACGCCAAGGCGGAAGTGATTGTCGATCTCGGTTTGTTTAGCTTCTGGAGACCGTTAAAAGGGAACTCGCCTCAAAACTTCTTGCATCTACCTTATTTAGAAACTGAGGTAATTTTGTTGTAAAAGCTTTGTAATCACAAACTTTAAAAAAAAGAATGTTGCTGAAAGTTTGAATGTTTTTACAGGTCATCCTAGAGTTCATCGCGAGTCAAAACCAAGGAGAGGGATGCGAATTTACTTTATTTGTCCCAATTTAAATTATAAGAGGGTACACTGGTTTACAAATGTTTTCTTTCGTAACCCGTCGTATTCGAGATCGCGTGTACAACATGGTTTCAAGGAATTGACCACTCCAGAAAACACCATAACATACCATAATACCCTTTGTTTGTCATCCCAACATTTTGCATAAGCATTGTCCTCAGTTGCCCTTGGGAGTTAAAATGGCCCCAAGAGAAACTGAAGACAATGCTTATGCAAAATTTTGGGGTGGCAAACAAAGAGCATTATGGTATGATATTGATATAAATATATCAACCTGTTTTAACACTAAAAAGTTGATTTTCTCGCCCTGCCAATGGCTCAAATTAAATCATTGCTTCTCATCAATGCAAAGTATCATTTATGTTTGTGTAAACGCTCGTTGTACTTGCAAATTAGTTTTTTTTCACACAGTCGCTAGTATTTTAGCAGCCTAGCTATGTAGACGCGCACTTCTTCTCTAATGAAAGCTGGGTGTTATTCATATTGCAATCATGTCTTAATCACAGAGGACTCAAAAGGACATCCGTCATCTGGCTGACAACAGCTAAATGGCATATGAATTTAAATTCATATTAGGCCTAAAAATGCTGGCAATGAGGGAGGGTGGATTCCTTAAGTGTTTTTTATGACAAACAACAGAACTTTACCAATCCAAGGTCATGCGCAAGTGTAACCGATTCAGTCAGATCAATGGATGAGAGCCAGATACACATCAATGAAATTGAAAATTGATTGCTAGCTTCAAATTCAAAGCCTATCCTTTGCGCCGAACTATCCCCTTTTGTTCAAATTTTCGTGGTTAACATTTAATTATCAAACTGAAACTCTTAGGTTTGTGGAAAGTATAAACAAGACTGCTGTCAATTCTTGAAGGGGAATCCAGGCATTCAATTGAACGTTCAGTTAGCTCATTTATTGGTATTGCCGTAGATGTCAGCTCTTCGGAATTCCTTAAAGCTATACTCCAGGGAAGTGTTCTCACTAGGGGAGCCACAGTCGACCCAAAAGACCCATAGCATGCATTTTCAGTACACTTTTGCACTCGGTTTCAAGACGTATTTTTTACTGTTAATTTTTAATGGGTTGACAGTTTTCTTTAGTTAGTTTTACTAAGCTCCTACCCGGGGCTTCCAATTTAATTTACTTGTGCGAAGACTGAGATTCTGGTAAACTTTTCACCCACCCTTCCCCTCTCAGTTTTAAGTAACATTGTCTTTCCTGTTACTTTTTCTCAAGTGTCACCTACGATATTGGTACAGAAATGGCTACGGGTTCATCACCATCAGCTGCAGATGAGGCGTTACGTACAACAGATGAAAAAGCAAATTTTCAGCGGTTGACACGGCTTCTGATGCGTGGAGGTCTCGCACTTTTAAGGGAGGTGTTTGACAGTATCCATCCACCATCCAACCTTCCAGCTGTGCTTGGTAACCCTGCCATAAAGTCAAAGCTGCAAACACTGAGAGGAAGAGTCCTTACCCACCCCGAATGGTACGCCCTTTACAACCCAAGTGGACCAGGAACGTATGGAAATTCGACTGATTTTGATATCAGCTTACTTTGTAAATTGCTTCGAGCAATATGCAGCCTCACTCCTCCAGCAACTGGATGGGACATTTTGCCTAACAGCACTGATCACAGTCTTGAGGCAGACTTGGTTAGAATTAAATTTTACCGTAACAAAATTTATGCTCACAACCATAGTATGGAGATATCAAATGCTGATTTTGATAAGCTTTGGATGGAAATCAGTGAGGCACTATTGAGAATTTCTGGCGGGATAAGTAGTGCAAAGAGAGATGAGTGGAAGAAGTCCATCGAAAAGTTTTTCCATGAACCACTAACGACAGACGCAGAGAAAAGTGTTGAAGAACTTCGATTGTGGTACTTAATGGGTATGGATACTAAAGACAAGCTCGAAAAGCTAGATGAAAAGGTGGAACAGATGAAAATTGAACAAAAACAAATGCACATGGAAATTCTCATCGTTCTTGAAAGTCTTAAGGCAAATGGACCAGTTGCTAGTTCATTCCCACAAGTGGAAAGTGCCCAATTGCCTTCCGAACGTCAGGAGACACGTATACCTATACCTCCAGAGCAGCCATCAGCAGAAAGTGTTGCGAGTCTATCCAGACTCACGGAACTGCAAGCAAGTCAGCAGAATCGTCCAGCTGTTCTTGATTTCTGGTATGTTGTTTATTCACTAAAGAGCTCGTTAAATCTCTTTCTCATCTACTTGAAAATGAAACTTGGAGTTAACGTTGAAAACTACAGACTAGGCAGTTTGGTCATAACAGTTTCCTGCAGTTCTTTAGAAGTTCTTGAAGCATTGTGGGAGGAATACAGAACAGAGCATCTTAACAAAGTGGTTCAAGCTACACTTGTAACGGCAGAGGTTCTGGAAAAGCTTGACCTTAGTGAGGTTAAACTGAGAACTATTATTTCAGAGGAAGACTACTTGTCATACAGATATTTTTTGAACTACAGACAAGGTAATCACATAATGCCCTCAAATGGGTCTGTTAATTTCTTGTTTAAAAAATTGTGATCTTTAAACTTGTGTGATTGCTAATTTTGCATCAGTCACTTATATTGACCATTAGCGGAGTAACGTGTGTGCGAAGCCATCGAGAAGCCAAGAATCCGTGAACCAGCAAAGCTCAATTTATCCTCTGGCAGATCATTCCTTTGTCTCCGCATGCGAGTATAGTTACAGCCAACCATTTGAATATAATGTGTCACATTTTCCACGGTAGTCAGATGTCATTTCATTTCATATCATGTCATCCGTCTCCATCTCCTTACCCTCAGAGTACTAAAATTTCTGTGCTCTTCATTCGGCTCTTTAGGTAAAATCGAAACGAAAACTTCTCAAGAACCAGCCGTTTTCGCCTCTAAGCTCCCTGCAGGTGAGAGAGATGTTGTAGTTCAAAATTGATGCATCTGCATTGAAAGCATCACGTTTACGGCAAACGTCAAACGTGAGATTCAACTTGGGAAGTTTTCAAAATGGGAAGGTAGCAGATAAAACAGCTTAAAGGAGCCGTGTCACGAAATTCAGCCAAATTAGGAAATTACAAAATGCCCGTTAAATTAAGAGAAACATGAAAATAACCGCTTAAAACTTTAAATGAAGTTTAAAATAACATAACAGAAACAATAGATGCCACGGATGGGCAAAACTGAAGACGATTGAAACGGATTGAAATGAGGGTTTTTGAAAACTGTTCAGCCTAACAGTTTTTCAAAGTTGATCCCTGCTGCTTGCAACTTCAAAAATAATGCTCAGGAGACACATTTGCTTGTCACGGATCTCTGATTTTGTCATTTACATGTAATTTCTTTGCTTATTTAAATTCCATAGCGATGAGGGCGAGTAATTGGCAGAATTAAACAAAATGAACTGGACTGCAGTGACACAGCCCCTTTAAACAATTGTCATGGATAGAATTGGCGTGAATCAACCGATTTTCGTGTAGTTATCATGAGTTATAATGAACAGTAAACGATAAAAAAATGGAAACCTTGGTCACATGGTACAAATTCACTTTTGTCGTTTGCCTTAAAGGCGATGCTAAATCTCTCTATTTTTGAAACTATATCGCGGTTTTTAATGCCTGCTCAATTTGCAAACAAATAGGAGACTTTTCTAACTTACAATTCTTAAATTCCGTCTTTATGTCCCCCGTAAAACGTCAGATTCGAAAGAAGTGTCAAGTCGTAGTCGTGGAGAGGACGTCAAAGAAATGTACTAAATTAAAGGTGTCATGCACCCGCAGAGCTGTTTTTCTCGTGCGTGGATTAATTGTTTGTTGACGTCCGCGGTATTGTAAAGCCAGGATCCCGGCTGACCAGGCTGGAAATTCCCAATGCACGGGCCAAGCCATCAACAGGACAGTGGGTAACACACTGCTCATTCGTACCGCTTCTGTGGTCGTTATGGTTTCGGGCTGGCCAACCTCTCGACCCCAAATCCTGCGTGTTTGACTCCGCTTCAATCGGGTAGTGTAGCAGCTGCTCGTAAGGTCTCTCCTAATTGGCCACTGCAAACAATGACATGTCATTCTTCCCATTGTTTTAGTATTGTTTGGGGTTAGGGAAACGCACCATTGGTGACTTCTCTTCCGAGCAGCTGCTACATGACCCCTTCAATCCCGTTCCCAGAGCATCCGTTACTTTTGTCCAGCGGATGGGGCAACGAACGCTCTGGAAGAATCCAAAACCGGAACCACAAAATCCTGGTTCCGGTTTAATTGCGCCTGCGTGAAATTGTTTACCCATTTGACCAAGAGAAGGTCTCAAATACAAGGGAAATTTTCCTTGCTCGCACATTGCTGCAATTTCCTCTTTCCAAAGCAGTTTTTCTTCTGTGACCTTTGACGGATGTATTTAGTGAAGAACGACAAGTAAAGGGGACAAAAGTGTCTATTTATTTAGACGCCGCGAATGAACATTTGTTAGTCACGACGACACACATTCTTTCGTGCACGGAATAAACACGGGTGTATGCAAATTTGAAAGGTTCAGTGGCATAAATGTATATCATCTCTTTAAAAAAAAGTATTGGAATGACTTTCAAAAATAAGAAAAAGGAAATTTTGAAAAACATATCACTGTAGCCTGATTTCGGAAATTATCGATCGAGGTTAACGTTTTCTTAACGGTTCCAGGTCGTATGAGATTTATGTGTACACAAGTGGCCTGTCAAAATCAAATCAAAGTGCTCACTGCTTTTTGATTAGCAAAGAAATTTGCATGTGATGAATAAGATTTTATCGGCCAATCAGAGATGGTTTTTCACGGATTCTTCCAGAGGTTAGTGATCCCCGTCGCAGTACAAAAGGATCGCGGCCTCTGGGAACGAGATTGACTCCGCTTATCATGCGCAGAACATCCGCGGATCTAGAATAAACTGAACAATTTTTAACGAGATAGTGCCAATGACTTTCCATGTGAAAGCTCATAGCGTGTCTATATATAATATGCTCTGAAATTAAAAAAAAAGATTTGTTCCAAGCCATTTATATCTTTTTTTTTTTTCAGAAACAAGTCCTGCAAAACAGCGCCGAAATCTTTATTCTGGGCCCCCACCTATGTGCCAGGATTTGGTTACGCGCCGTGATTGGCCTTTTAGATAAGTCAATGTCAGTGTGCCAATTAGCGTGAAAGGAAATTCTAAACGTACTTCCGGTAATTCGTTCACTCCGTTGGGTGCCCAGAACAAGGATATCGATGCTGCTTCGCAGACGTTACTAACTGAGGTTAAGTTACGTCTGCGACGTAGGCTACACTTCATGTTATACCGGGGTAAAAGTCACATGGGCAAAGTGAGCCAGCTCGGGTTTCAAGTAAGCAGGCCATCAAATGGTAACACGCGTGGAAATACGAACAAATGCCCTCTTTTCCATCTGTTGCTTACTGAAGAAAAGTGTAAATTTAAAAAAGCTTTGAAAGGAAAACTAGAAATTTTTTCTTTTCATCTTCGTTATAGGTAAAGGGAAAATGACAATTCCCCAAGTTCAAGGAAGTCCTGCTATGGAGTTTGTTGAAGGTAAGATAAAAAGACGTTCAGTGTCTGGTTTGAACGTGGTTGGCGGTGAAACGAGCATAACCTTTTTCGACTTGTTTTGCAGCAATGTTTCGAAACAAGATGCACGTGTTTGTAGCCCATTGAACCATAGCTTTTGCGATTGTTTACCAACTTATGATTCGATTAGTATTTATCATTTTGCTTTCTGTTACAAACAATCATCCCCGCGAGCTCCTTTGTCCAAATTCACTTTCTGGTGCCGTTTGGGTATGACGCCTTAGTTAGCACTTCTCTGCTCGTAGATAGATAGACCTAACGTTTTCATGCTTTACTGTTGCAGCTAAGGAGAAGGTGCTCGGCACTCGCAGTCGGGAGACTAAACCTGTTTCTCGTTCATTACTACGTGACCTTGCAGCGGATCTTGACACAAAATGGAGGGAGCTCGGGAAAACTCTTGGACTTGCTGATTCGCTACTTAACTATTTTGATATGGAATACCTGAGTCTAAGTGATAAAGGAAATGCGATGCTCTGTGAGTGGAAGAGATTAAATGGCGACGATGCCACGATGGATATCTTAGAAGAAGCCCTGAAGAAAATAGATATGGGTCATTTGATGGAAAAAGTTGCAGGTACATTCCTAAGATGCTGGAAAATTAAGCAAGCACATAAAATAGGAATAGAAGTAAACTCACTCCATGACAGGCAAACATTCGCAAACAACTTCGTTTAGAAGTTGCAGTTTTCAAAGAGGCCGGGACTAATTAAAAAAAAAAGAGATGGAGATGACATCGCTAATTGCGTTTTCCTGAGCGTGAGAACGTTGGTCGTTAAAAAGTACAGACTGGAAATAAACGCTAATAAACGCTAGAGCTCCCAGGTTAAAGTGATGTTACGAGCAACCTATTAGACAGATTCTTAGACGGTCCTGCCTCGGCAGACAAGCTCTTTCGCTCGACTCCGAGACCCTTTCCACCCGAATCGAATGTGCTTGTCCCGCTTAGTTAATCGCTGTTGCCTTTTACGCCTGAAGTTAGGACCCGGCTCGAAGCGTGAGAGGCTATGATCACTGGGCTGGTCGTGATAGAAAACGTCAATATAAGAGAGAATAATTGTCCAATAAATCTTTCTTGAAAAAGAAAAAAAATTACTATAAAGAATGTGCCAAACTGCAAAATAAGCACCTGTTTGTTTAACTTCTAATTTGAGGTAGTCAATTTTCATATAATTGTATTCCCTTCTTCTCTCTAGGTACAGCAGTATCGACAACATCCAGGGCAGTACCCACATTGGTTGAGTTTCATGCAAGTAAGATACGCAATTAGTTTCTTTTTCCTTACTGATCAACCAGTTGATCTGTGACGTCACTGCGGGGGCCTGGGGAAAGAA
This sequence comes from Porites divaricata, assembly GCA_038088405.1. Classification (NCBI taxonomy): domain Eukaryota; kingdom Metazoa; phylum Cnidaria; class Anthozoa; order Scleractinia; family Poritidae; genus Porites; species Porites divaricata. The sequence continues at coordinate 2,843,839 of JBBMOI010000015.1, read as the reverse complement.
ATTTTAATGCCGTATCCCATAAACCAAAGCTGACGGGAACAGATTGAATTTAATTGAATTGGTCTGCGCGTTGGTTTATGGGATACGGCATTAAAATTTCTTTCCCCAGGCCCCCGCAGTGACGTCACAGATCACCTGGAAGAAGCCAAGAGGATAGGAAAACAAATGATACCGCTGATGAGTTACCTAACCCATTGATGTGCCATTCGATTTTCCTGTCACTTCCTCTGTCGAGTGCATTGGTTCTTTTTGTTCTATTTGTCTGTTAGTTTTTCGTTCTTTCTTTGCTTGCTTGCTTTCTTTAATAAGACAAATTGAAGGAGGCGTCACCATAAAGAGCCATGAGACTCATCCAGCCTTCTCGAATCATGAGGATTTGTTTAGGAATTTATCGTAAGATTGGTAAACCGGTTATAATGCACATTATCGGCCATTGTGTTGGTTTCTTATTGTTTCCTGTTAGTTTCACGCTTGCATAAGACATTCTTATTCTTAGTTCACTGTACGTAAGAACCAAACTGACATCAAATCTTGCGAAAATGACGCGTTTTTAAGGCAGATAACAGGGACACCCAATGACTGTTTTTTGCGAAATATCTGTTTGGAGAAGTAAAAATTTGTGTAGAATTTTCTATAGCTTGAGGAAGGCTAAAAATTTCTAGATGACCGGTTCCATTCATGTACAATTTTCGAAGCTTATCTAATAAATTCCGTACGATTTTCTGAAGTTTAATTTTTCCCATTTCACTCCCAAGGTTAAGCTAGTACTTTTCGCAGCGAAAGGCAACCTAAAATTTTTGGAACCAAAAATGCGATGAAGAGAGGAATCAGAAAAATTATTCTTTTCTGAAAACTTTAAATTGTTGCTAAAAATTTCGGGAAAATAATACTGAATCCCTTGTAATTTCGAAAAGACTCAAGTTGCCCTAGGATGACCGAACAGAGAAAAACTTTTAAGCACCACTTACAATACATTTCTAGAAATCTAAAAGTAAACTGGGTAGCCTAAAAGTGTTTTCAGTGCATTTAGGAGGAAACCGTCGTTGGGTCCCCCTGAGAAAATAGTAAAAAAACAACACAGAGATGTATCTTTATGAAATATGTGTAGTTTAATTGCTGTTTATGTGCGTTTTACCTTTTCATAATCTTACGATAAATTCCCATAAAAATTCTTTGAAGGTTTTTGTGAGTCTGGGTCCCCTGTAGCGTCCCGTATGTATTTCATTATTGCGTTGCCGCGATCGAGTTGGTGCTCTTTGCTGATTAGGCCGGAAAAACACTGCCCTACATTAAAAACCCGCGTGTGAGAACCGACATTTTTTTAAGTCTGGCAAAAGGCTAATATATTTTGAGGTGGTTATTTAACAATTAACTAATGAATGATAATGAGTATCTTATGAAGAATTATGGATTCGAGATCGAGGAGGGTGTTATCCTTCGAATGCGTAGGCCAAGGCGGATAACACCCTCCGAGATCTCCATATTTCTTATTATTATTCATTCAAAATATTTCCCCAATTTAGGGTTGTCCAGCTCCACAAATATTCTCCAATTAGCAGGTGTCGCCCTTCGAGTTGTCTTCTTGCTGTTCTTGTCATGTTTTTAGCTTTCATTTTGCCTAGTTCTTACTCTTGGAACGAGCGAAATGTCCGCCATTTTTGTTTTCACAACCAAAAGAACTCAACCTCGTCTCCAGGTCCTCTCGGTTAACGGTGCATTAACCTGCCAGGAAGCTGCGCCTTTGACGTCATCGGTTGATTAATCGCAAAATTCTTCCGAATTTGGTCATCAGTAGCTGGTTTTTAGTCTCGTCGACTACCAAAAAAATAAATATACATGGGTTCTTAGAATATGGATGGATATTGGCCAAAATCTTTTGTTACGTTTCTTATTGATCGAGACGAAGTCGAACAAGCTTGGTCAATAAAAGATTTATTATTTGACCAGAAAGAGAACTTTTACTTGCGGGACCAACGCGGGAAATCCCGAGCTGACAAGATGATCCTAACTTGCCCACTCGGGTAGCCAATCAGAAGGCAGGATTCGCTTCATCTTGCTAGCTGTATCATAAACAGTATTTATGCACACTGATCTGAACTATGATAAGCCTAACTAAACTGATTACAGAATGTACGTATATGTTGTATCATCTCTAGAATGGGAGTTGTATAATAAAAAGGAAACAAATAAATTCAATAAAGAATAAGTAAATAAAGTATTTCCTTGTCAGTATAAATTTGCGACTTAAAATTCAAACTCCGTGATTAAACGGTTTATAATAATTATTTAATTATAACCCACATATAAGAACCTACTTGATCATGGTTGGCTAAGCAGGTTCTTATATTTTGGGGCAAATTTCTGCCAGCAGGTTCTTAAAACACTTGGTTCTTACCCACGGATTGTTACTGTAGCTCAATTGCAATGAATTTTAATCTGGTTCACGTCATGGAAATGTATTTACATATTTTGCAGGACAAACCCATGGAAAGCCCAGCCAGGTGGTCAAAGGTGACTACATCGCGAGGTCTGGTTATGTCTTGATAATGAACAACTATCCCATTGCCAGTGAATTTGAACGCACTGAAAAAAGCGCTTTCGCAAACACATTCGGCTTTACCACCAGAGAAGATATTTACCTGACTACAAGTGACATGTTAAAGGCCCTAACAGACACGGCACAAAGAGATTTTTCCAATAACGACTGTTTTTGCTGCATCATCCGGAGCACTGGAACAGAGCATGGAATATGTGGAACTGATGACAAGCCCATTGACATCAAGACGATCACATCGCTTTTCACAAGCGATAAATGCCCCTCTCTTGATGGCAAGCCAAAAATATTCGTGTTAGGACCTGAGACGCGTGAATACCGATTACGTGCTTTCCGGAAATTTAAAGGTCTGCCAAAACCTGAAGACACTGAGGCCAGGAGTATACTGCGGCATCTTGATATTTCTGAAAAAGATTTTCTGGTATGGAACCGTTTTGACGAGGTACCGTCGTTCCCTTTCGATATTCGTGGTAGCCTTTGGCTGGAGTACGTATCAAGGGGAGTGCACCTAAGGGATGCGATAGAAGTCACAACGGGTGGAAATAAAGAGCCTTTATCGCTGCTCAGCACATTGGAAAAGAACGTGTTTTTTAAAACAGACTATTTCTCCTACAATGTAGTTTGACACTTACGGTAAGCTCTCTTGTAATAAACGACCACCCTTGGTGAAGGGAAAAGTGGTCGCTTACAGGAAGTAGTCGCTTGTGGAAAAACATAATAAAATAAGCTCAAACTTAATTAATTAGCGTTGGGTACTAATTAGGTTGCATTCCTTTTAGCCAAACTTTTTTCGGATTTGGACAATCCAGATTGTTTGGATTTTCGTGCTAGCCGGAACAAAAATCTGACATAAGATTGATCCATACAGAAGCTGCCTGCCGCTACGATCTTCTTCTCAATTTTAGCGCATCGTCTTTTACGTCTTCCTGCTAAATTAAGAATCTCCTCGTGGAAAAAGGGAAAAAAATGCTCTTTAACTAGTGGTGTTTCATGCTGGGACTCCGGTGTCAACTTAAAATTATCTGCAATTTGATTCAAGAACATTTCAGAAGACAATTACGAATTCTCAAGCGCTGAGAACCACGCTCTTGACAGACATTGGCCAGTATAGTTTTTTCGGTGAGAAAATCTAAGCGTTTTCACTTCCTAACGGATTTAGAGTGACAGTGGAACTTGAGTTTAGTATACTACAATCCTTTAGCGGCATAGAACAACGAAGTAGTTGAAAATAACTTTTGCCTGAACTAACCTTGACCTGCTGTGTTTATTGATGAACGAGCACGTTTTTGCGATCGAAAAGCGGTTTCATTAAATGGAACAAAGATCTGAAACCAGATTGAGATACCAATCTGAACGATCCACGTTCAGAGGTAGATCGTTCGGATTGCAATCTTAGATTGGTTTAGTCCTTAAAGGAACAAAAAATCGAATTTTCGATCGCAAAATCGGGATTTAGATTGGCTAAAAGGAATACAACCTTAGTATAATTGAAACTGAAATTAGGCAAATGGACAACGTTTCTTCTGTTTTTTGCCTGAAGCTATTTTGTTCTTTTTACGAGCAGCAGGCACTATGCAGTTAAAAATTTATCTCTTACTAATCATAAGTCACCTAAAATCAATTTTAAGGACCAAAAGCTGGAAAAAAGGATGTGAAACGTGGGTCGCATAGACTTGACTGCCCTCTAGTTCGGACTGTATTTTTTTTAAATAACTCTGTTGCATTCGAATGCGTCTCCATGAAGTCTCGAATTCCCGATTGCTTTTGTGTTTTGAGACGCTAGTCAACAAGAATATCAGACACTTATTGAGTGCAAAGGATAACTCTTCACATCCCCGACAGTTGTCGGCGAAGTCATCTATTTTTGGAGGTACACTCTGTCTCGGCTGTTACTAAATTTGTTAGCACTATGGATCAGCGATGTTATCAAACTGAAGTTATCTTTTGTGGCGTTCGAGTAATTCTAGGAGGTGGGGTGGTTGCTAATACCAGAACAGAAAACAAAAGAACATGACAATTTCTGGCCTTAAAACTGGTAAAATAAAGAGACAAATTGGTAAAATAAAGAAATAAGAGCAGTGGTCACTTGTCAGATTATGAGCCAAAATTCGCGACTCGCTTGATTGTAAGGAGAGAACTCTTTAAACTTTGCAGTGCATAATTTTACATAAAGCTGGGTGTCAAAATTGTCGAGGTATTAGTGCTCGTCTCCCAAAAGACTCGGCTAGGGTTTAAAGGTTTTAGTGCATTAGACTTCCGTTAGGGCTGCCCTGAAGCCCTTCGTCTAATTTATCCACCCTCGACGTATAATTTGGAATACATGGCAGTCCTCAGCAAATGCACGTGTGACAGCTTGTTCTGCGAGCTGACAAAGCCTATATAACAGAGCATAGAGTGCTTCTTCTTTAATTTTTTTTAGATTTTTGAGGAATTTATCGGACTCTAACTTACTTCGCTATTTTTATTTTTTTGTCATTTTATCGTCAGCGTTGTCATTTACAATACTCTGCAATGTTTGTTAATTAACTTATTAGCTTCTTCTACACTTTTACTACAAGACTTGTGTATGTAGTCCCCTTGTATAAAGGGCCATACAACGCAATTATTGGACTTTAAGTAGACTCATAAATGAAGTCTACCGAAGATACTGTGATGCTGTATCGGCAAGGGGAAGAAACACAATGACTTTCTGACTTAACAACTGAGTTGGCAAATTATCGCTGCGAAAAGATTTAAAAGTAGGCGTTTTGAGTGCCCTCCGTCAGTCAGCCTGACTCAATCTCTTAAAGTTGGTAAATCGACTTATAGTCAGCTCAGTTGATAAAACCAAATAGAGGACTGGTGTAGGTTAGTTGTTCATTAAGAAAATAACGGTGTTCGGGATATGAACCCGGCGAGCTTTTCCTGGAAATAGAGGCTAAGGCTCTATGTTCACACTATACCCGATATCTGTTTTGCCGCCACAAAAATCCTACCGGGTAGAGCTTCTTTTCACCATAATTACGGTGACTTCGGCGCGATTTCTGAGACGGAGCGAAGCTGTGCCGCGCCGATGTCAAACGTGGAACGTCATGCATCGGATAGGTTTTGTGCAACACTTTGGTGCAGTCTGTAGCGGAAGTGAATAAGTAGGAGCGGGGACTCGATTCCACTGCGACGGAAGTAAAAAGTCAGGCGTGTGGACTAGGATTTAGTTCACTAACCCCTCCGTCTCCGCCAACCGCTCTGCCACGATATTTGATGTGTGTGAACGACTTGTTCCAGTTCTGTCGTTGCTGTTCCATCATACTATACCCGTAGCTCGGCACGGAAAACTATTTGGTATAGTGTAAAGATAGCCTTAGCACGAATTACTAGTTAAGAAATAACATTTTATAAATCAGGTTTAACATTTGTATTATTTACTTTAGAGTTTACCTGGGATCATTTTAAAGAAGAAAGACAGAGTTGCGCTTGTTTCTCTCTAACTTTCAGCCCGAGTTGCCTACTTCTTGCTAAAAGACGATACTTTGTGGGGTCAGCGTGGTACCCTAAGTCAATGAAGGCATGTTCGTGGAGGGAAAACACCTGTTTCACGAACAAGTCAATAGGGACTAGTAGCTTTATTGACTTAGCCGTAGATGTTTTGTTGTTAATATACAGTAAAGACCCGCATATATGAACCTACGATCTCCGGGAGTTCAGGCTAATCAAGTTCTTATTATTTTCTAGGTGCTTAGTGAGAAATCAGCCTGAAAATGTTCTTGAAATGCTCTTCAAATTTGTTTCAAAAGAACAATACATTATACTTTAATAGATCAATTGACATACACTTTTTATTACTTACACGACAAAGAAATTTGAAATAAAAAATAGATGAATACTATAACTAATATAAGTACTAAGCAATAACGATTTAAAACTCAACGTCAAGTTGTTAAGTAGTTTTACCATTTCATAACATTTCTTAGTTCACTAGACCAACAGCCACTCGCCTATTTCATTGGTTCGTTATTCCGGAGCATCCTTTTTCAATTTGTCTAACAACAGGTTTTATTTATCGGGCTGACTTGCTTCTACATCATGCCTTTTTGTCCAACTTTCAGCCTGATTCACTTGTTCTTATATCCGGGTGTTTCCTATGATAGCTTGTTAGCATTTAAATCATATAATAAAATAATGGACAATGAGTGATTGGTGCAAAGGAATTTGTAACAAATAAACTTATCATAATACTCTACAAACTTTTGGCAGCAATATATCGGCCATGACTTAAATCTTTTCCTCATTATATGCAAACAGGATTTTGTTCTCCAAAAATCCACTAATGCGGTCTTTGCATTATAATAGTCGCCAACCAAAGTAGTTTCTGTATGTTTTTATTATTTTTATGACAAGCCTTTACCTCTTGATAACAAAAATATATTTTAAAAACTACAATGCCTGAGTAAACAGAGGACTTTTCGAGGTGGCGGTTCCACTGCTGATTTTATCTTTGTTTCGCGGCGAAAAAGTCTGTCAGCTGTTTGCTCAGGCATCAATATCAAAAAATAACCAAAAAAATGTCTCACCGTTAATTGGGTTGGCTCATATATGTCGCAGTGTATTCCAAGTTTATACCTTTTAGCAATTGCCTATGTTCCGTGTATTAAAATTCTAGAGAAAATTTATTACCTGACGAGGGAATTCCGCTTTAAATTGCGCGCGAAAAGCGATATCGGTTTTCAAGTGCAATTTAACGCGAAATTCACGAGTCAGGTAATCGGTTTTCCTGGAATTGCGTAATTGACTAAAAATAAGAAAGAAAGGAACCAGCAATAATATAGTTTGTTTTTATCCGAGCGCGTGCTCCAGAAAGCCATTTCAAAGTCAACTGCTGTCAGAACTCTCATTGCGTTAGCGAATAGGAAGCAAGGTCTGTCGTACACGTTTGACCCTTCGGCTACTTTATTTTTGCCTTGTGCTTGTTTTTACATTTGTTTTCAAACTTTGTAAACAAGCTTCACATTAATCTGAAGGATAAATAGTGGTATTTCACTGAATTTATCTATAACATCTCTTTTCAAATTTCCAAATCATTTGCTCGAGAGGGAAAATAATTTACACCCCTTACCTCTTCGGTGGGAAAACTGAAAGAAATGAAACCTTTTTGCATTTGTTGTGTTACAATTTGACGATAGTTGTTACGTATACAGCTATTTCGAGAAAGGTTGTCGGAAAAAGTGCACGCGACAATCCCAAAAGGCATTGTGGGTGGTTTTGAGTTCCTTGTTCTTCAGAGAAAATTGAAAGAATTGGCACGAAAGGCCATGAAAATGTGTTTGCGAGTGCTAACGGAAAGCAACAAAAAGTAGGTTCGACAGCTACAGTCGTCAGGAACAGTGTATCGATCATATCCCATCTTACCTTTCGGGATTGTCGCGTGCACATTTTTTCCGACAACCTTTCTCGAAATAGTTAGTTTTTAACTCGCAACTCCTCGCTTCGTTAACCAATCAGAATGCGAGATTTTATTCAATTATGCGATTCTAACATGACTCCGAGGATTTGGGTCAAAATTGAAAATTTTTCAGGAATCCATTGTTTCGCAATTCCCACAAGAGACTTGAGCACAAAGAAAACCAAACCAAACATAGAAAAATGACCAGAAAACCTCGGAGTCATGCTAGAATTTTACTATATCGATCGTGGGCTATTATCTTTAGGTGTTTTGACATTATATTGTGTGACTTTGACGTCATCATAAGCCCTGCTATTAGACAAGTAAAGTTCTCAAGTACAGGGCCTCCAAAGCTGGGTTTTCTGAACAGTGTACTTATTTGGTGAAGTTTGAAAGTAGCTAATTTGGCGTCTTATTAGCCAACCCCCCCGCCCCCCCCCCCCCCCCCAAAAAAAAAAAATAAATAAATAATAACCATATATTTGTATTTTCAAAAAGGTTTGCTTGGGGATTTATAAAAAAATGCTTGACTTTATCCGGAACCTCCGCTTAGCTTGTATGCGAAAATTCTGCGGTAAAACACCGAGAGAATGTTTTAAATCTATGGGCAATGTTTCCTAGCCGTTTTATTTCTATGCAGGTCTTTTAAAGGATTTCACAGGGCATTTTAAATTCATTTTCGGTAAGATAATTATTGTGTAGAAAAAACTACTAGGCTCACGCTTGCATCCAGGCAGGAAGACAAATTGCAGCTGAAAATTGTTATTAGCCTATTAATTTATACTTCTTTTACGATTATTTACCCTACAGAAAACGAGCCAGCCACAAAGTTCTCAGAACTGAGTAATTGCTTGAAAACACACTACCAATCGTTTTCGAATTCTAGGTTATGAACTGCGAACGTCTATGTTATGAATTGCATAAATTTTTAATGTGTGGGAACCACATTTGCACGGCCGTGGCTCTAAGGATTCTAGAAACTATAATTTTCTTTCCACACCTATTGAAAGATGGCGCGCGGGAGAAGGTCGGTATAGACTGGCCGATTTTTAGCCACTTGACAAGTTAAGCTGCACTGTCTTTAGTGTAGCACACTATGAAGGATAAAAACCATTTTTTTAAGTTTCAATTCAAGCTTACAATTTAAGGGTGGAAGATTTCGCAAGGGCAATCATATTCCATGATACGCCAAGGCGGAAGCGGTTGTCGGTCACGGTTTGTTTAGCCTCTGGATGCCGTGGAAAGGTAACTCGCTTCTAAACTCCTTGCATGTGCACTACTCAGAAACTGAGGTAACTTTAGAATAAAATGTTGCTGAAAGTTAAAATGTTTTTTTCAGATTTCATCCTACAGATCATCTGATTCGAAAACCAAGGTGAAGGAGAGGTATAAATATGCGAACTTTCTTCTTCCCAATTCAAATTATAAGAAGGTGCAGTGGTGTACATTTGTATTCTCCTGTAACCCGTTATATTTGAGATCGCATGTACACTTTGTTTTCAAGGAGGAATTGGGCATCGATTCTATTCAAATCTTCTGTGGATAATCAGAGGATACGTAATTAGCATAATTTTTTTATATCCTTGAAGCGACGACGCTGTTAATATAAACTTTTTTTTATATTTTAACCTGTTTTGACGTTAAAAAAAGATGATTTTCTCGCCCTGCCAAAGGCTAAAATTGATCCTTTGCATCTCATCGCTGCAAACTTGAATCAGGTCTTCGTTTAACCGACATTCAGTACATGTCTGTACTTGCAAATGAGATATTTCTCACGGTGGCAAGTATTTTAGTAGGTTCTGTAGACGCACGCGTCTGCTCTGATGTCTCATTCACAGAGGACTCAGGACGTGTCCTTATCATCATCTGTGCTGGCGACAAATTGATAGCACCACGCAGTGTTAAGGTTCTAATCGGTTATACAGAACGAAATTTGATGAAAACTTCAATCCCAACGTTAATTTACATAATCATTTATACGAGACCGTGTTGAACTTTGTTCATGACATCTTATCAGTTTAGTTTCTGGATTTTGAGAATTTATAATTATTATTTCGTAAGGCCTGTTTACATGGAGCTGGGGGACCCCGAGGTAACCCGCTTAGGTTGGGTAAAAAAACTAACCCTCCTTTACAATCATGCAATCTTACAACCCCGCCACCCCCGGGGTGCACTTTCTCAAGATTATTGAATGGTCGCTAAGCACGTAAACAAGAAAAATGCTGGCAAACCACCTGTTTTGGCGATTAATGCTCTTCTACATTCACTTGGTTGTGCTCTTGCTGCAACCTTCAGTGTTTTGGCTTTCTATCGTTACCTTTAATAATGATGCAAAGCAATGGCGAAAATAAATTTGATGCATCACAAATCCGACCCCACGGCGTTTAAACCGGCTGTGGGACACAGAGTGGCTATGAAATAAAGGTAAGGGAACTTTTTTAATCAATATTTCGCGTGATCATGATTTTTTTTTCTTAGCGTTTTAGATTCGAATACATGTGGTAAGACTCGAACATTAAGGGCCCGAATCACATGTAATAATGCAAGAATATCGTCCTTCGTTATCATGAAGGCTACTAGTACAAACAGACAAACAAGAAGACTTCATATCTTTAAGACTTTTGCATTTATTTAGCATCAGATAATACACTAGTAATTCTAGTTTATTCCGACCAAATTCGACCAAATGACCTCTGAAGCCCGAACCCACACATATTGCGCTTGGGCTGCCTGTGATTCAACTACGAAATTTTGTTTCGTTGAAACCAAGAAAGTGTTACTTAATATTATGTCAACAGAGAAAAGAAAAATCTAATGGGGATCCACTTTCAAACCACTATTTTATCTAAACGACTTTACAAAACTTGATTCGTTTTATATAACTGAAGAGGTCGTAAGACGAAATTAGTTTTGTAAAATCGCGTAGTTAAAATAGTGTGTTGAAAGTGGGCCTTCATTATATTTTTCTTGTCTCCGTTCACACAATGTTTCATTCAATCATATGTCCACTTGTCTACATTTCTGAAGAGGCATGTACCCAATAAAATGATGCTAACTAGCACTGGAGATTTTCTCACCAGCGGGGGAAAAGATGATCCAGTAGGCCCACAACATACATTTTCTGTGCTCTTTTGTAAGAGTATATTTACTTACTATGCAAAGAATTTTCCATAGCAGACAGTTACTTTTTACGCAGTTTACTTTACTTTCCTGCTAAACAGGGCTTCCTATTTAATTGACAGCCTCTTATTTGTAAAATTTGTTGAAATGACATGTATTTGCTGTTACTTGTTTCTTTGGTCAATAGTGCAACCTGGGATGCTTACAAAGAAATGGCTACAGGTACAACACCGTCTGCTGCAGATGAAGAGTTAAGTACAACAGATGAAAAGGCTAATTTCCAGCGGTTGACAAGACTTCTGATGCGTGGAGGACTCGCACTTCTAAGGGAAGTGTTTGACGCCATCCATCCACCAGCTAACCTTCCAGCTGTGCTCGGTAACCCTACCGTAAAGAAGCAGCTGCAAACACTGAGAAGAAACAGAGTCCTCAGCCAACCCGAATGGGACTGCCTTTACAACCCAATTGGACCAGGAATATATGGAAAGTCAGTGGATTTTGATATCAGTTTACTTTGCAAATTGCTTAGATCAATATGCAACCTCACCGCTCCGGTGACTGGATGGGACAATTTGCCTATCATCTCGGATCACAGCCGTGAGGCAGACATAGTCAGAGTTAAGTACTATCGCAATGAGATTTATGGTCATAGCCCCAATATGGAGATAACCTATACTGAGTTTCAGAGGCTTTGGATGGAAATCAGTGGGGCCCTATTGAGAATTGCCGGCGGGATAAGTAGTGCAAAGAGGGATGAGTGGAAGAAAGCCATCGAAAACTTTTTCCGTGAACCACTAACACCAGATGCACAAGAAAATGTCATACAACTTCGGCTATGGTACAAACACGACATGGAGACTAAAGACAAAGTGGAAGAGCTGACGGAAGAGGTGAAGCAGATGAAAATCAAACAAGAGCAAATGCACATTGATATACTCGTACTTGTTGACTGTTTTAAAGTATTAAGTGGTACTTCTGTCTCTCCACTGCCCATTGCGCGTGCAGCCCCACAAGTGCAAGGTGCCCGATTGCAATCTAAACTAAGTGAAGAGAAACGAACACCTATACTCCCAGAGCAGCCATTAGTAGAAGACACTCCAACAGGTCCATCCTCTCCATCCAATCGTCCAATAGTTCTTGACTTCTGGTATGTTGTTTATTCATTCAAGAAACCGCTAGATGTATTGCTTGAATATCTGAAATTAATGCTTGGAGTTGACGTTCAAGGTTACAGACTAGGCAGCTTGGTCATGACAGTTTCCTGCAGTTCATTAGAGGTCCTCGAGGCATTGTGGAAGGATTACCGCACAGGGCATCTTAATGAAGTGATTCAAGTTACGCTTGTAAGAGCAGAGGTTCTAAAAGACCTTGACCTAAGAGAGGTGACACTGAGAACCATTATTTCAGAGGAAGACTACTTATCATACAAAAATTTTTTGAAGTACAGATCAGGTAATAAGATATCTCGAAGTGGCTCTTACAAGCCACAGGTTAATAACTTTCAAAGAAAAAAATTACCACTAATAAAGTTCGTGGGTTGGGCAGTTTTGCAGCCCGCGCACGCTGTGCTGTTAACCAAGCAGACAATCAAAAATATGAAGCACAGGAACAAAACGAGACAGAAAAAAACAAATCAGCAATGATCTATTTATTTATATTACCAGATTTTCATAGCATTTATTAACTATAGCGGTATTAAGTCCTGACGGAGGAAATTCTCTAGACTACAAGTAGCCCCCATTTTTCCTCACGGATAGAAGAGCGAGCAAAACGCGAGCGCGCGTGAAAATCATCCCACGTGAGAAAGCCGGCGAGACGCCTTTCTCGCGAGGGGTGATTTTCACGCGCGCGCTCGCGTTTCGCTCGCTCCACTATCCCTGAGGAAAAAATAAGGACAATTAGTAGTCAAGAGTATTCTCTAAGACCGTTATCGCATCAAAACAACGTATATTCAGCTTTTGCAGATAAATACATCATCATTAACTGTTTAAAGTACAGTTGCCAGGCAAAGCTTTTATGTGAAAAGACTTTATATATTCTCCTTGGACGCAATGATTCACTGCCGGGTTCTCTTTTATTCTTACTACCAAGAGATGTAAATGAGGTCACGGCTTTTAGACGTCTACAATTTGTAGTGTGTTGTAAGAATTGTAAGGTGAAACATTCAGTGTTCCGCTCGTTTTGTTGAGCATTCAAAACACAACATACGCCATAAACTGGCACGTACAGTAGATGTGTTTCAGTTTGGTAGCCAGTAAAGTCTCTATGCTCTCTCATTCTTTGTAGGTAAAACAAAAAAGAAGGCGCCCCAAGACCCAACCATTTCCAAGCCTAAGCCTGCCACCGGTAAGCTATTATTGTGTAAAGGCTGGGAATCATAGTTGTGTTCTCTGTGACGTAACTTAAGCCCCCCTGTTTTCCAAATCCTGACCCTATTTTAGACCAAAACATGTCATCACCCGTTTTCAGACCTGGAGGTGGTCTTATGACGCAACATTACATCTTGTTTCCCCTGACCAAAGAGCCTTAATCAGCTGTTAATGTTTACATAAGAGAGAAATTTTGTCATTTCATCAAAAAGAATTCTTTAAAATACATTTCGAATTCGCATATTACACTTTCTTTTACTTTTAAACTCCTCAGCCCGTAGAACTTTACCTTCCTTCAGGAACCACATAGTTAGTCAAAGCTTTTAACAGATAACTTTATTTTGTATTCCCTCGTATCTGTCAGGTAAAGCGAAAAGAAAAGCTCTCCCACGAGAATTTGAATTTCGGCTTGCTGCAGGTAAAACCAACCTGTCTTTTTCTTTTTACTAATCGGTCTGTGTGTGGGAAAAGGGATTATCCCATAGTTGGTCAAACTTTAAGAGTTAACCTTATTTTACTGGTATTCCTTCGTATCTGTTAAGTAAAAAAAAAAGTAAAGCTTTCCCAGGAGAATATGGATCTTGGCTAGCTGCAGGTAAAACCCCACCCGCCTTGTTCTATTTACTCGTCCCTTTGCGGTAGGTTCGCCACTTAGAGGTTGCGCAGGAGACGGCGTCAAGATGGTTGTCAAAGTGCATCGTGGGACTGTTTTTGAGGGACATAATTAAATGTCTAAAGGTCTGTTAAGAAGTTCAAATAAATAAAAACCCTAATTGTTTAAACAAATGTTATATTTTTCATGATCGAGAAGTATGGCGCTTTTACCTAACCTTCTCGGCTCGTAAAACTTTACCTTCCTTCTGGAACTACTACATAGTTAGTCAAAGCTTTAAGAGATAACCTTATTTGGTATTCCTTCATATCTGTTTGGTAAAGCGAAAATTAAAGCTCTCCCAGGTGAATTTGTATCCCGGCTTGCTGCAGGTAAGACCCACCTGTCTTTTTCTTTTTACTAACCGGTTTGTGTGTGGGAAAGTGATTATCCTAGTGGGCGAATTTTTCAGGCAAGTCACAGCCATGTGCGTGAGGCGTTATTAATAGTGATCGCTTGGTTTTGATTTCCTTTCATTCACGTTAGGTAGAGCGGAAAGTACCTCTGGTTCGCAGACACGGGATGCTTCACTTTATCCTACGCGTACTGGAGGTACGATGTACACAAAAAAAGCCTACATTTCGTGACCCCACCACTAGTTCCCCTCAAAATGACGTCTGAGAAATAAGCGCAGAAATACCATACTGATGACGCATTTATGTACATGTTTGCCGCAGGTCCGTAGAAGGTGGAGGGGGTGGGGGTGGGGGGGAGGGGCTCGAACATCCAAGAATGTTTAAAAAATGTTGCAAAAATATATATCCGAAACATGTTACAGTGTATGTACATATTCGTCTGTTTTAGAATGGCACCTGTTATGTGTTGGCTGTTATAAAAATTTGATAGCCATTGTCAATAGTTGGGAGGTCTCAGTCTTGCTAATGTGGAATCTGAAAGGTGAACGACAGTTTGTAGGTAACGCATGCAACTGAACTAATTAAATTCGACATTTATCAGTTTCCTCGTATTAAGTTACTCAAAGTTAACCACTCGATTAATCGCCAAGCTTTTCTTTATGCCTTCGTTCGTTCTCGTTGGGTTAAACAAAAACGATAACATTACTGGTGCCATCATTTCTGGTACCAACAAGACCACAAGCAATACTACGTTTTTTACAGTTAAGATACAAAAGTAGTTTTTTACCCTCACTGATCAAAAGGCATAGAGGGTCTGATAGATAGCTAACAAAGTTGCTGATACCGCACCGTATGTAATGACCGGCCTCAAACTGTGGTCCAGCTGTGTTTGAGACAAGCTTCAAAGTTTCACTTAATACATTTCCTATTGCTCACAAAAGTGGGTTTAAACAAACCTACACGATTGAGCATGCCAACTATAATTTAACCAATAAAAGTTTGACAACAGAAGACTAAATCAATTTAGAAATTCTCATGTACATAAAACTTAAAGTGAGCTCTAATGGGATACAAATTAAACTAACTCCTAAAATTGAAGACGATAACACTCAAACCTATCAAACACCAATGTACGGAAGTGCGGATTAACATTGAACTACAAGCTTTTCATGACGAGACTCCAAAACCAGTGGAACCAAGAACACAAACAAAAACAATCAACCAAAAGGGCATGACATGAATGATCAACCAATCCACAAACTACTCAAAAACACTCCTCCCCTCTTAAGCCCGGTTTCCATATGATCGCTACGATCACTGCAATCGCCAGGAAAGACAAAAGTTCAGCGATCGCAGCCGATCATATGGAAACAACTCTCGCTGAGATAGAATGACGAGCTTTAGATAAAGCAGAGTTTATGACACAAAAGGAGAAAAATATAAAAATATTACTCGGTACACTTTTCATGTTATAGAGCCCATTATAAAGATAGCAAAGCAGCCAAAATCACAAACAGCGAAAGAAGGGTCAAAAGTTGAACTAAAATGCAAGATTGAGAGAGCGAGGAAGAAGTTCATGTATCAGTGGTATAAAGATGGTGTTGCCATGGATGAGAAGAACGAGACCGTTCTTGTTCTGGATCCAGTTGAGCTGCGGGATTTTGGGTCTTACGTGTGTCATGTGAGCTTTAAGGATTCATATGACGATGGGGAAGAGACAAACAGTGCAAGACTTGACGTCATCCCTCAGCCGGGTCGAAATGGAATGCGACCGAAACTTCTGACAGAGTTAGACTTCGACACGGTGTATGATGTGGCATTGCTATTGCAAATCAATAAACCTAGGCTCAGAGGCTGGAGAGCAATTGGTTCTAAATACGGTATCACACATTCCAAGCTCACAGTTATGGCTAATTCCGCTGAACCTGGGAAAGACCTCTTGGAATTTTTGAGAGAAACCACGCCAGATTTGACGGTGTATGATTTTTGTAAAACACTTAAAGACAGCTTTAAGAGGTTGGATATTGTAGCGAAACTAGAGAATCACTTTTTAGTCGCGATCAGTGACTAAGATGGGTGGTGAATCTGGGCGTGCTTGAGGTTTTGGCTGGTTTCATTCATTGTTTTTAAGCGAAAGGTCCAAAAAAAGCCTCAAGTTGTTTTGAGGAATTCATGGTATTAATTGTCCCCACCCCTAACTAAGTTAGGGCTGAAAGTAATAATAGTTATAGTGATGAAAAAAACACCGGAAAACACTGCACACGATGACGATGATGATGACGATAATAACAATAATAATAATAATAATAATAATAATAATAATAATAATAATAATTCCTTAATTTTCCCTCGTAAGTATTTATAGTAGTACTGCTAGTGGGGCCGTGCAAATGCCTGAAACAAATAATTCAAATCAAACTTAACAGGGTTAAGAATCCCAACTGGCCGGGGGCAAACCAGCTGGCTATTTACAAGAATGGACGAGGATTCCAGGGAAAACGACAGCTATGTCAGTGTAATTCATGACAATTATTGTAATGAAACTGCCTGGTGGAACTGTAGTTTGGTGAATGCGTCTTGTGAACAAAGGCAATGCTCTCAATAATAATATGTAAACTTGATATGCTTAGAGAAATAGAATAATCACCACTTCTGAGAAAATAGATAGTTTCAGTAAATCTGTGGCAAATGTTAAGAATTTTAGGAACGAGTGTTGGCTTAGGTAGCATAGTCACAAGCAATTTTTCACAGAAGTCAGTTGGAGGTTTGAAGAAAACCCAGGTCACATTTCTGCGAAAAGAATTAAACTTCGCGTCTCCTTATATTCAACTTGCTCTTAGAGCCTTCTCTGGTCAGCTATGCCATCCTTACAAAACATAGGACAAAAAAATAATAAGCAGTTCTTTTTCAAGGAACTGTCTCATATAATTAAAAAGTGAAACTACTTTCACAGTGTAGCTTGAACACTATTCTTTTTTATTTAAAAATTTATGACCACTTTGATGGAACGTCTCAATAGCTGGGAGAAAGGGAGGAGATTAATAATTATTAAGGGCGCAAACTAAACAGACACTGATATTTTGCATTCGAACACAACCACTGCATGTACATTTTGTGCAAAAGGAAACATAATTCAATGCAAGTACGCCCCTGCTTCTGCACATGTAATCAAATAGCAAAACTCGCATTTGGACCAGAGAACACCACAAACCTATTTTTCAATGTAATAAATTTGTCTGTGTTGTACACTGTAGGTATAGAGAGGTAAGACATATTTTACACCCTGTACATAATTCTTCTTGCTATCTAAAATATTTTTTTTTGTCCATAAGGCCAACAAATGACAAAAACATCATTGCGTTTCCTGCCCTTGCCCTCTGTATACATCACTAACACAAACCCATTGGCCTTCAAGTGACTCCTTCCATAAGCTCACCTGTACAAAAGCAAATGGAAAACAAGCTAGGAGAAGTTTCAATCTGCAGTGAAAGTGCAGGACACTAATTTACTGAGGAATATTTCACGGTTCATGACAAAGTGGACATGCCATCTCTTAAAGTTTTAAAGGCTTGTTTATAGTGGAGAGAGCACTTAGCTTATCCAGCTAGTTCACATGCACTCCACTAAAAACAAATAATTTAAACACAATATACCAGGACTAAAAACCCCAACTGGCAGGAGGCATCCGGTTGGTTATTTACAAGAATGACCAATGATTTGAACTTGGGATGAGCGAGAACAAATCAGCAAGTGGCCAGAGTGGGACTCTAACCACTGGATTGTGAGTCTGATTCACTGACCACATGGCCATGCTGCCTTCCCTTCCCCACCACCCCCTCAACAAAAGTTGAACTGTTTCCTTTTTGCCTAAAAGAAACTTGGACAGTTTTGGGTATAGGTGACTATCAGGGAGAGGATATCTCTCGCCTCTTTCTTAGTCAACTTTCAAGAAAGGTTCAAAACAGATAAAAAGTATCATTTAACATGGCATCTCAGCCAATTTAAGGCTGATTCTACGTTATGTTTACCTTGTTATCTCCGCCAGATACAGCTAAAATGTTCCCTGTTACAGACCAACTAACATGCCAAACAACATCACCAAACTTCTTTAAAACCTGAAAAGCAATCACAACCTTAGTTATCAAAATTTTTAGCAAAAAGCTGCAATAACGGCTAAGAAGTTTAAGCACTCCTTTCAGTCTTTTTGTGCATGGTGAAATGAAAATTTAAAAACAATTACTTGTCCATTCTGGTGCTAAAACTTACTAGCCCAGAGCAGTTATGCACTACTGACCCCCCTCCCCCCCTTCACTAATATTTCCTTAATCACAGCAAATGATGCTTGCCCATCAGACAGTGCATAATTAAAACAGGAACAATCTTCTCCCACCCAAATGTTGTCGCCACTTTTAATATCGCATTATGACAAACTTACACGTATGCCAGTTACAGTTTACAGTCAAGGCAGGTCAAGCGCACCCACTGAGATTCCATTAAATGAATTTATTATTCAAAAGTTTAATCTGTTGGTAGTTGTGGATTTCAGATTCATCTCTGCATTCTTGCATGCGTAATGAGCAGTAAATTCAAACACAAGGCAGTTATGAAATTTCTACCAGCTCAGTTTCCCTGAACTGATGTTAATGTCTACAAAGCAATTTTATCTATTCAAAGATTTTCAATCTAACCAAATACAGATAATTTCTCATAAAATATTCACTGCTCATTGCACATTCAAGAATGTCCATTTGAATTAAACACTAGTTACAGGAACAACTAATGGGTTCATTTTTCAAATAATGAATGAAGAGTCATGGATGAGAGGACAACAGACATGCCCTCTTACAATACATTTTAACATGTGAACAGTAAGCTCAAACGTCAGCATACAATAATAATACAATGATCAATTCATTAATAGAATCTTGGAGGGTACGATTGACCTGTCTTGACTGTAGCCTCCCATAAGACACCACATAATAATAATAATAATAATAATAATTTATTACATTTAATATAGCGCTTTAACTATGAAAATAAATATATATATATATATACAATAAATGGAAAGAAATAAAAATACTAATAAGAATATCAAATTACAAATTAAAAGCTTTCATAAAAAGATAAGTCTTCAACTGTACTTTAATCACATAAAATGTGAAGAGTTACTGTAATGAATGAGGTAGGTGTTTACAAGAGTCGAACTGCAGGAGGTCTTTCAAGAGGAGAAGTCTAGACACATCTCCTTTTTGAAGAGAATATATTGAATGCAAGAACATATGTAAATCCATGTTGTTTCTTAAAGTTCTTCTCATATTCTGAGTAGTGTAGTACATACAGTGAACACAAAGATAAGACATAGTATCAGGTGGTCGCTTAGAAGAGGAGAAGAACAATTGAAGATTCTAAAACCATCATGTCTCTAATAAGGGGTCACGACTGCTTATGAGAGGCTGTCATTTATGAGAGGTGGTTGCACATAAAGGATTGACTGTATTGTAAAATACAGCAACTATAGCAGCACTTGTCAAAATTGTGTTGTAACTACTAATTTCTTTATCAGAAACAACTCTTTGATCTCAAGACTTGAGGGACTTGGAGACCTTGTATTTACCTTAGAAGACCAACCACCACCTGTAACCTCATTTTTTGTCCAGATAACTACACGGCAATCCTGTCAAAAAACCAAACAAAATGCTGTCAAGTTCTCAAAGTAACTTTCTGGAAGCTTTCCCAACGAATACTCTCCTAAGTGGACAGCGCTACTAACGGCTGCCTTCACAAGACCCTGTCTTTCTTAACTATCATACAAACTGTGCTTTTACATTCCCATATTGATAAGCAGCCAGCTCCACTTACGAACACCTTTTTCGTGTCCTGAGGGCGTCTGCTCATGAGAGCTTCCACTGTAATTACAGTTAGGATTAACAGCTACTGGGAGATGCTATTCTGAATGAAACTTTTTTCAAACTTTAAAAAGAAAAATTTGAGAGATGGGTTTAACAATTCTAATTAAAATTTTCCACAAAGAAACAGTCAACAGTTGACTTATGCCTTGTGGACATGTTGCTGTTATCAACAAACTGATAGCAGATTGCTGCAAAATCCTGTGATAAAATTGGCTGAGATAAACTTCTGCCATTACTTAATAATTACAACTGGGGGTCCTGACTGTTTAGGAGAGAAGGGGAGAGAAATAGCTGATTTCTGGTCTGTGTTTTCAAAAGTTTGCTTTTGAAGAAAGTAAAACAATGCAGTCCAAAGTTGCCCTAACAGAGAAAATTCCTATATCTTCAACACTTCATCAAAGCACTGAAGGCTACTTTATCTGGGAACATGATGCTATGGTGTTGACAGGTAACTCCAGATTAGGAGCCCACTCCAGTGAACTGAAGGTTACTTTACCTGGGAACACGATGCTATGGTGCTGACAGGTAACCCCACATTAGGAGCCCAGGCAACATCTCTGACCCAGTCACTATGAGCCTCAAGTTTCTCTTCTTCGACCCACTGACCGTCCACCTCTCTAAATGAAAAACAAAATAAGTGTAATGGAGAAAAGAACAGACTAGGAATAAAGAAATGTTAAGGAAGTTTCTGGCTACTTAAATAACTAAAAAACTTAATACTTTGAAAAATGACACATTTTTCTGGTCTGTTGATAACAATAATTGAAGTCTTAGGTGCCAAAGGAAAATAATCACTAAACACAAAAAGTCATGATTACTGTAAACCCTCTGCTAAGCCCTCTGGGGGACAGTAACTTATTTATTTCAAGCCCATTTTAAGGGGGGGGGGGGGGGGGCTATCAGTTCTCCATAAAGAAGTAGAATACAAAGTGGAGAAGCTAAAGAACAAGAAGGGTG
>JBBMOI010000015.1:2767500-2817500 GCA_038088405.1 Porites divaricata | reverse complement strand
AGCATTTTCTTTTCCCAAACATGCCTCCTTGAGGATAATTTATAATTATCGTGGTGATCTAAACAGTAAAGACTCAAAGAACCCCAAAGAGAGTTGCTGTGTATTTAATCCTGATAAATCCCAAGGGATAAAAAATAACTACTAGGGTCTAACTTACTGTATGAGCATTATTTATTTTCTTCGTTTCCCATGTACCATCACCTGTTGAAGTCCCAATAAAGAATATGTGTGAAATAGTGGCAACCAAGAAAGAGTAGAAAA
This sequence comes from Porites divaricata, assembly GCA_038088405.1. NCBI lineage: Eukaryota > Metazoa > Cnidaria > Anthozoa > Scleractinia > Poritidae > Porites > Porites divaricata. Next base: position 2,817,239 of record JBBMOI010000015.1, on the reverse strand, counting down.
TACAGCGAAGGTTTACCAACAAGTGTTTAGGTTGTGCACTGTGCATTATTTTGGTTGTAAAAGAAGTACACTTTAATACATGTTAGCTTGGCTTACAAATAATTGTACAGGAGTTTCAAGGTACTTTTTTAATTTTTTATAGGAGTTATGTCATACATGCATTTACCCAATTAAAGATATACATTTACACATAAGATTTTGTGATCGTAATCCTCAACTAACATTTATGCTGTGAGGCATAGAAAAGGAAACCTTTCCTCATCATCATTTTAGCCTGAAGCTGGTCTTTGATGGCAGTGATTTTGTTACCTCTGCGAACTGCATCCCTGACGCATAAAAAGCTCCAAAGACAAAATAATTTGTGGTATGCGTCCCGTAGGATGTAAAGATCGATTGATTGATCTGAAGATGTTTTTTTCTGTTTGTGTGATTTCTGTGGATGTTCTTGTCAGCTGTTGTTTAACGATGCATATTTCTTAATTTAGTCTTTGTTGTGCTTGACAATAGTAGAAGTATATTTTTATTTCAGTAAGCTGTAGTTACATAGTTTTGGAGTCTGTCTTCAGATTAACTATGTGGTTACATAAAGACACAGGGACTCATTGCTTTTTTAATTGTCTGGGACTCAGTGGCTCTGGACTAGCACTCATGATTTTTCTCAAGACGAGTCCCAGGACTCACCATTACTATTTGTAGCAAAATCACTGTGAGAGACTTACATAATCCACCTTAATAAGGGTGACAATTTCTCCAAAAAGTAAACATAAAGAAAACTCTTGAGGAGAAACTGTACACGTACCTACAAGGAATAATTACCTGAACTGCTGATTAATGAAATAGATCCATCTGATGAACCACAAGCTAGCATCAGGCCATAGTCTGGAGATGCCCAGGATATTGCATTTACTACAAAAATGTCAGATTTAGAAAATAAAGTCAGTCTCCTATTACCTAAATATGAATTGACTTAATATAATATTACATATATGTGACCCTCCACAGGATTTTGGGTAAAAGAGTGATGACACGGGCACGCGTGCCATAACACGACACGCTATTCGTGTCACAATGTCACGGATATGCGCATATTTAATAGGTAAAACAAAGACTGTCACAGTAGGTTTTGTTTGACACGCTTAAGGTTTTGTTTCAAGCAGTGTGCTATAAGTCACGCCTCATGTTATATGACACGGCACGCGTGTCATAAGGCACGCATGCCTTATGACACGCGTGCGATGTACTTACATTCTACGGAATGACATGCCAACGCTGGATAGCCCCAGGCACGCAAAGCATAAGATCAGACTGAAGTCTAACGAAAGAAAAAAAACGTTATAAACGGTCTAACTTTTTCCGGCTGTTCTTTACTTTCCTTTAAAAGATGGTCCACAAAAACAGAGCTTCAAAAGGGGAGGAATGCGAACGAATGATCGCAAAAAGAAGTAACGTTTCTTTTTTTCGCGTTACGTACCAGCACAGATTGAGATGTATTGAAGCGAATAAACTGCTTTCCCCAGCGGATAGGCCGAGCCTGATTACTCTTATTTCGAAATTTTACACGCGAATAATATTCATTTTCGATTTATTGAAATTCTATTTATTTATCTGTTTATGTAGAGACTAAACGGTCGCGTAGTCCTGCTTTATACTAGGGAGCTTTAGCAACGACGACGGCGACGGCAAATAAGACGTCAGAAAAGCAATAGCTTTATTAGGCAAAACAACAACTTTGCACGTGCATCACGTTTTTTTGTACATTTCTTTACCGTCCTTGCACGACTACGACGTGAAAATGCCTAATTGCAAGTTTTATGGAGGACGTAAACAAGCGACCACGAATCTCTTTTTCTCGCTCTAAACTTGAGTGCGGTCCTCAAGAAATCAACTCCAGGGAAATTCGCCTACACTTGCCATTCCCAGCAAACTGGAATAAAAGCGACAAAGATTGAAAAAACGGGAATTCATTTTAAAACTGACGTTTTTGCTGCAGTTGCTGTCGTCGATGCTAAAGCTCCCTAGTGCTATAAACCGCCTGTGGTCAAGTTCGAATTCCGGCGTGACATTCAAGTTCGCAAAAATGCCGAATTCACTGGGTATGTTAGTTTTTAGAGTTCAATTGTATCCATAAACCACGAGCAATATCTATACTTATACTCCTTAATCCTGTTGCCGTAAAAAGAGATGAATCTTTTGATATAATTATAGAATCAATAACAATTATTATAGGGGCATTACTGATGCGGGTTTTCGATTGAGAATTCTTCTAATCGAAGAGCAACAGAGCCGCTCGACCGCAGCGGGATCGATAGTATTCAACGGATGCTTCTCAGGACTGTTTTCTTCATACGCTTGCTTGTCAAAAACGTTAATCAGAATCTGATGCAAGTTAGTTATCGTTAAACGGATATGCTAACCGTTTAAACGGTTAGGCCAAATCGGATTGTTCCGTTAAATGGTAAAGGGTTAGTGTACGAAATCCCGTGCCTGGTCACAATTCTGAAGGCCGACTCTGTAATTATCATAGTGATACGAACTTGAAGATTTATAAGGACTGTTTGCAAAGAGGAGAATAGGCAGTAACTACAAGCGCTCTTAGAACAACGAAACGTGATGAACAAGGCAACGCATCCCGCTCGTCTAATAGCCGATTTTCTGGAACTATCTTTGGACAAACTTAAACCGCCAAGGATCGGTTTAGAATTTCCAACTATTTTAAATCTGCCGCTGATACAGTGTATAAGTCGAACGAGACATTTTTATTATACTGTACTGTTCAGGGTTATTGAATTTTTAGTTTCATTACATGTATAAAAACAGTAAAAAGGCTGAAGTTTTGCATTACAAGCTGTTTACATGGCGTTGGAGTTCGCGCTCCTAACGACCGAACACGAAGCTTACGCAGCTTTGGACACTACGGAATTCAAAGAAAAGTTCGCGAAGACACATTGATCCATCGCGGATGTGAGATTATTTTGTTTTATTTTCTTTAGAAGAATCTTTGGCTTTACAGACAAAACGACCCTGTACCGTTTGACAACACGGTAAGTTAAAGGAATGGACTCGGCTTCTCTGCAGCGTTTCATTTTGATTGAGCTCACTAGCGTGTCCTTTTGCTCACCAAGCTAGCGTGACATTTTTCTCACTAGCCTGCTATTTTGATCAATGTCACACGGCATTGTTTCACAGGACACGATCCTTTGTGTTTCGCCTGCGATGTAAACAAAAGAAAATTTCTCTTTAATCGTGCCAGTTGGCACACTGCTCGCACGCCAGCGTGTCATTTCGCTCACTGCCTATTGTTTAGCGTGCCCGTGCATTCACCTTTTTACCCAAAATCCCGTGGAGGGTCACATATACTTTATTGTTACCTCCCCAAAGGGGCTTTTCAGGAACAATGATTACATTTCATTATTTATAATAACTATTATTAATTTTATTACAATACTCGACTTAATACTAATTTACTAATCACAATGTTTTAAACTTAACCAAGAACGCTCTTAGTAGCGTTGAGTCTCGCGTGCTTGGAGTAAAGCAACCGGGGCTGTTATACTACTTTTTCGTTTTGAATACAAAACGAGTGTTGTATGTCATAATGTATATATTCAAAAAGTAGAAAAAATTGCAAGGAGAGACAGGCCGCACATCTTAGCCTCAAACTGGTGTGAAACCTTTGAAAACCTTCTACATATTGATATTGCTCCATTGAGGAGTACTCTTTCAGGGATTTTACACTCGAAAAATTGATCAATGATTTTTATCGGTATCAGGGGCCCATGACTCTGTCAATATAAATATGCATAGCTTCTTTGTACCGGACCAAGAAACGGCTCGGTACAGTATATGTTCAGCACAGGAAAAAAGTGCAAGTTTAACAGAACCTTATACAACACAAAGTTAATTCAGTTCGCGCGTATTCCTGCTGAATTTGTTGTCCGTTTTATAAAATATCAATATCACGTGAAAGTAATGACATTTTCCATAGCTGCTTAGTATCTACTTTTAATGTCTCCGTACAGTCTCAGAGTACATTGTTTAGAGTTGTACACAGCATTCATTTTAGATAGACAGACAGACAGACAGATAGACAGATAGATAGAAAGACAGATAGATAGGTAGATAGATAGATAGATAGATAGATAGACAGATGGATAGATAGGTAGGTGGGTAGCTAAGAACCGTAGTTTACGGCACGATAAAAAGATCAGCATTGCTAGTGGTGGGGTCATGCATACAACAATTACAAGAAAAATAAGGAGTACTGAAAGCAAATGTACACTTAAAAATTAAAAACTGTTAAAGTTTTTTCTTGTATTACAGTATCACCGGGATAAAGCATTTCATTTTCCTGGAAAATTTCTCTTTCTCGTCAAAACAATCACTGACTCAGACAGACTCGGATTAGTTTACTTGAATTTAGTGTTCAGTACAGAGAACGAGGTTATGTTCTGTGAAATTTATCTACAGTCTGTGGCCCACATCACCACTGATCCACGATTATTTATTTATTTTATTTTCAAGTTCTTTTTAACCAATCCTTGATCCCTGATTCTCAATCCTCGATCCTGATTTTCCAGTAAACCTTGAAGTTTTGCTCATTAAGATTATTTTTTTTTCGACCACTGAAGTGATCAGTCGTTCCAAAATAATCAACACTTTCAAGCTATAGAATTCTTGGACCAACCCGTTCCGGAAAAGCTCGATATGGGATTTCTATTCTGTGGACATGAAGTGCTGCAAGACCCGTATAAACACATCCGTGACACGTTAGGGTGGATTTCCACCGATGCGTTTTCGGCTCCGCACGTTAACGCACATTAATTTTAATCACGTAAATCAAATAGAGGTATGACATAAAGTACTGAGATTAAACGTCAAATTAAGCGAGATTCTACTTTTACGCTTACATAATTGTACGTGCGGCCTTTCATACATTGCCTTTATTTTATTTGTGAACGCACTACGCACGTGCGCACGTAAAAATTACGTGACAGTGGATACTTGATATCTCAAGTATTTATGAAGTGCAGCGTGACTTAACATCTTAACAACTGCGAAAATCTATCAAGTAAATACATAAAACAAAGTGAATCTATTTAACTGTACATTTCCTGTAATTGCGACAATATTCTGAGAAACGTAACGCCTTAAAAAGCCACAAAATCCTGAGGATTTCCCAGCTATAATATTTTCTCATCCTGCTTGGGGATATTTCCTTTTTTAAAGGGCAACTCTCGCGTAGGACAACATTTTTCAGAAAAACCTTGCAAATGTTCTTCTCATTGTAATACCATCAAGAAATATTTCTTCAGCGATCTATTTGGCTCCGAAATCGAGATTCAAAGTGCTAAATTTGCCGCTTACTCGAACTTCCGCCATTAACGCTTCGATTTTTCCTATCACGTGACATGACGTCACAGGTGTGGAACAACAGATGATCTCGAATATGGCTGACTGTAGTTCTTCAAGTGATAGCGCTACCTCTTTGTCCGATTATTCGGATCTAGAAAAACTTTTAGAATGCGAAGTATAGGGCAGCCCTTTACGGAAATTCAACCTCGGCGTTTTGAGCCGCCTGGAAGATCGTCCGAAGCTGATGAAGTTTGTGCGTCGCCAGAAAACATCGAGCCTACCACTCGCCCGCAGCGATCTCGATAGTGAAGAATGGTGAGTGCCTAGATGGTTTTGAACAATTCTTGTGTACAGTGCGATCCGCAAATCGCTCGATTTCATCAATGCTATGAATGCTTCAAATTGTAAAAGGAATAGGTCTAATTAAACACGCATTTTTTTGTACACTGAGCGTTTATAATTTTAGATCATTGTTTTCATATGCACAAGTGGTCGAAAGCGTACCTTCCCCTTTTAACGACTACTGGAAATGATAATCTGGGCAAGTTGTCTCGGTGTAGTTTTTTTTTTTAATTTCTGCCTTAATCCTGGTTTTACAAACAGCAGTGATTTATATCGGAAGCAATAACTACGCTCTCGTAATTCGTTGACTGCAACGCAAATAAATTTCCATACCTTTGCCCCTTGACAGCCGCTCATGCTCGACTCGTGGAGTGCTTGCGCTTTAAAATTTGTCTCTTTTGTTGTTATACAGATTGTTATACATAATAACTGAAAGGCGCTGTACAGTTGTTTTCCTACAAGTCGTTCACTTACTTTTACTGTGTCTTGCTCTGTCTATGAATTTGGTTCAGAAGTTATTATTCTAGCTTCTGTGTATCCTGATGTTTATATTATTAAGAGAATTAAAGTTGGGATGAGATTCACCTCCATACCCATGTGAACTAACTGCTTGCATAAAACGTTTCTGCTCCCCAGTATATGATTTTCGAGGTTGGGACATGTCGTATTCACTTAAGTTTTTGTCTGGAGCACAACAGTGGTTGTGTTAACTACAAGAATATTGCATTTGATGAGACATAACTGCAGGAACTTCTTTACCTAATACACCTAGTATTGAAAACGTGTACATGTTTGAAACTATTTTGTGGTTATGGGCAGGAGATAGTATGATGAAGCCGTAAACGTTTAAGAGTGAATAAGCTCAAAACTGAAATAATATTCTGTCTTGACTTATGGCAGTTTGATAATTTTCTGGGTGCAGAATGAAAAGGTCAATATTCAACACTTGTTCTGTTGCCCTCCATTAACCGATGTTCAGTATTTATGACTTAAGAAAATAACTACTATTGGATGGGGGGAACATATCTGCTTCCAAGAGGTGGCTGTTGTAAAACGTAAATATTTGAAGGCAGTTGAAGTTGAAAATATGGAGGAGCATAGTGGAACACCCAGGATCCCAGGCAGTTTGTCTGAATTACTGGGTGTTACGAGCTGCATGGCAATACAAGCAGCAGTATGGTGCCTCGGCATATGAAGTATCAGATCATAAAAAAAAGCAGGCACATTGCCTACAGGCAATTGGTAAGGTGATACTGGGCTCCCTTGGCAGGCCATTATTTGTTTGTGTCTGGTGATGGTTTCAAGGACGGTAATGTAACTCCTATGTCCCTTCCTGCGCAGTTAAGTGCATACAACCTCATTTCCGGGTTAAGTGCTAACCGGCCTTCGAACAACTGGGCCCAGATGAATAAATATACCATGTATTGCAAATAACCCTACTGTATATAAAATATGATGCAATTTTCTCACTCACCACTGGAAGACTGGGCTAGAGCAACTTTGTTGCCATTAAAATGGTTGCTGCCCAGCAAACAATGTCAACAATAATTGGTGGAACTAAAAAATCTATAAGACTACATGGTCTTTTAAAGTCCAATGGTGTCAGTGTGTGGGAAATACATAATTCTTATCGACTATTTCCTCACAGCTTCTGAATAATAATGGCGGATTAGTGTTTGACTAATAACATGTCACCCTTTTTTTTCCAACAGGTGTGACTGTTAACTGGGAAATAATGTACAATTTGAAACTTTATATCGTAATAATGAAATGATATTTTATTGTTCATTGCTGTATATCTTTAGGTTATAATGGGAAATCTTCATTTTAAATTAGAATTCACAAATGGATTGTTTCCATCTTGCATATTTTAATTGATAAGGCAATAATAATAAAGAAAACCGGTCACAGTTTAAGTGGACCACACAGTGCATGGTCATCTAAGTCACTAATTGCAGTAGTGACCTAGCTTAGCCTAAACTACAAAGAATCAAAACATTGCAGGGCATTGTAGTCCTTCTTTAGTTGACAAGGGTGGAAAGATTTTATCTGCTAACGAAAGAACCCATTGCCTCATCTCTGTTGGGCCTCTATGGATGCAGCAAGTAGTGCAGGGGTATTCAGTTGCAGGTTCAACATGTAGTTTTTTAAAGCCCTTGAATTTTCTTAATAGCCAGCAAAGACTTTCGGTTATGGTGCTTGCGCCATAAACTTCAATAAAAAGGTTCATACTGCAGGAGTGAACCTTGCCTAGTTCTTTCTCCTTTTTCACTCCCGTTATGGATCGCATTTTTCTCCTTGGAATTTTCCATAAGTACCGCGTCAGGGATTTAAAAATGGGTTAATAATTTCTTTTTTCATTTCTTGTGAGAAGTCCCAAAGGTAAGTGTTGCAGAAGAAGCGTGACACGGGTGCTATCAAGGCAGTTTTATAGTGTTCGCGGGTAGGACGGGTACAAAGTACCACCAAAGATAATGAAGCAATCCCATTTTAATCAACTTTTTTTGAACTGTTTTAATTTCTTTCTATCCTTAAAAGGCACGTTACATGTAATTTTAGCGTGTGTGCAGGTTTTTCAATGGAATGACGCGACAATCTCGAGAGCACATCTCGAATAACTACATTCAAAATGATGATCATAAAATCGCAATTTTCGGCGAGAAGTGAGTTTTATTTCGCGTCTTTAGATGCAAAGGTAAATGGATGGAACCTGCAGATTTCAGACAAGAGAACAACACACTTAAGTGAAAACACAAAGGCGGTATAGAATCAGGCCGGTACGGCGGTCTGTGACGGAGTTCTCTTCAAAGATGGGAGTATTTCCCGGGAGTAAATTAAGTCGCTTTCGAGGAATGAAGGGCATCAACACCCATCAGGCAATGGTTGATGATTGTATCAGAATTTTAAATCTGCTATAGGAAAGATGTTCTTTGTATTATACGTAGCAGATTAGGAGCTTACCTGTTTACAATTATTGACCTCGGGTCGATAAATGTCTCACGCGACTTCAAAAATACCCTAACAAAAAAAATACAGAAAAAATCCAAATCGCCCGCATCTGATGCCTGTGTAAATTTAAAAATTGGAAACATCATCGAAATGCTTTCCTGAACGTTAATATGACAGTAGAAGCTCTATTTCTCCTTTGTTTGCAAGAGAAATTTGGTGGGTTTTTCTCTTATAATCTTCACTTGGCAATCCGTGTTCCACACTTGTGACGTGAAATCACGTGACTAATGTGAAATCCGAATGTTTTCAAAATGGCGGCAAAAATCGAGTTTTCGAAAAATTATAAAAAAATAAGTTTCGCAGATATATCGGAAATTTCACAAAAGAGAGATATTACATGCCATTAGGAAACTATAGAGAACTTAAAAAACAGGGGTAATTTTCCCGAGAGTTGCCCTTTAAAGTGCCTGCATGTCGTGCATAATTACACGAAAATCAAGGACCTCCATTCGAGGATAATTACATCATTGCCAAACTTGTACGCGTCATTTCAGTCATCGCCGAAAATAAACTGCATTCTCATCACGAGATCATTTCCATACAATGAAAGTCGTCATGATTCTTATCCCCAGTTTCCACGGTCTTCGCTAGGAACGCGGGACCTACAAACTAGGTCCGACAAAAAAAAAAACGACTGCATTTTAAGAGTCTCGCGTTTCTCAAAGCACGCGAGACTAATAAGAAGTATTTACAAAATTATCCAAAAGCTGGCTCCTCAAGGAACATTTTAAAATTTTAACAGATGGGCTTGATTTAAAGAAGAGAAAACTCTTGTTACCTGAAGAATCGTGATTACAAAATTCCTGAAGTTTTGACCACCCATTACTTGTTTCTTTCCAAATTATAACCTAGGAAATGAAATCATACAAATGAAAATAATGCAGAAATTTAACAAGGCTCAATTTGGAGTTGTGACATCCCTAGGGGTAATATAATAATGTCATCTTCATATGTGGTGAAATGTAATTTACGTTAGGTTAAACAAGAGACTATGCTGGCCAGTGGTCTCCACTACTAATCGTACGTGGGGTGGTCTTGGGGTCTCGCAGGACCTTAGTTATTTTACATCGCTTTCACAGGAGACAATCATAATTGCATGCAGTAGTCATGGTTGTTTTTGCCCCCAACCCTCCCTCCTCTCTGGATGCTGTTTTGGTAAGTATGTGGATCTCTTTCCACTGAGGTTCTCAGTGTAACAGTGCCTGGTGGGTGCCACTCTCAGGGTTGTCATGGTTACCTTCTAGGCTTGCTTGCAACCCCCTTCTGTTTCATCAGGCACCTTCCCCACACCCATCTATTGTTGATGGGTTTAACTAAAAGAAAGCACATTAAAGTAACATAAGGAAATAACTTAGGTAAGGTGAGGTATCTAATTACTTAGATTAAACTTACTTTTCTATCATATGAACAAGATGCCAGGAGATTGCCAAACATAGGATGAGCCCAGCTAACCTGCCATACTGGACCTTCATGTCTGCAGACAAATAAATACTCTTTTGAATAATTATCTTTTATGTTGCAGTATACCATTCAGAGCAAGGAAAAAATTAATAACATATGTAACATCTACCACTTGTGATGTCATCACTTTTAATGGCAGGTCAAGGACAACTTTGTCAGCTATTAAAACTCTGTACAGGGTAAATAGATCTTTCAAACCATACCAGAATGCACTGGTTTGGTCAAAAAAGGCAAAACACCATGCAAAGTTGACCCAAAAATCCCCCATGAAAATCTTGATCCACTAATCACCAAGCTCTTTATAGCCAGACAGTGACCACAAAACCACTAAACTACCTTCAAAACACGTTTTTCCACAAATTTCCAAGGACAGAATGGGTTAATGAAAAATATCTTATATGTACACCTACCCTCTCAAACAGGCCACTTGATTTTGAGTTGTTCCATTAATTTCAAAAATTTTTACAGTTCTGTCAGATGAGCATGTAGCAAGCTTCTTGCCATAATAGTCCATCTGGGCATCGTGCTAAGAAAGAAACTGTATCAGTACACATATTCTCCTCACTGTTTGATATGCATTTTCTATGGTACTTATCAGAAAAATTTGTTTAACAATCAACATGCGTTACTTGTTAAACCATGCATAGGATTTTTGACCAGTCAAGATGTATAATACTGAGGATATAGAAATGAAAAGATCAAAATTAAACCACCACATCCTCTATGATTATAACAGTGATCCACCCCATCATACCAAGGAACTACTATTACTACTAAGTCAGCCACAGCTGAGTCTTGACAAGATTATTCCAAAATATTCGATTGTGCATCAGTGCCAGTCTAACTCCTGACTAGAGTCTACATCAGCATCTCACTTTAAGATATCAACAAAATGTTGATTTTGGTCGTCCTCTACTTGTATGGCCATGGGTTGGCTCCCACAGGACGAGTTTGTGTGCTGAGAGGTAGGGATGTCCTTGATACTGTCCAGCGAGCCTTATCCTTCTTTCTACTACTTTATCTCTAACTCTCAGCAAATATCCAAAAAGATCTTCATTGGAGGTGTGGCTTTGCGACGACACATTCAAGGGCACCCACAGCATGCGAGTATAGCAACAATTTTATGACTTGGTTAGGGTAGGGGTTACGGTCCAGGTTTCACCACCATGAAAAAAACAGATTCCACATTAGCTTTGAAATATGACAGTTTTACACCACTGGACGAGATAAGCTCTCCAAATCTTCTACTGTCTACATGTTGTTCAGCACCTTCTAGGCCTTGCCCTTTCTTGCTTTTATGTCACTCTCTGTACAGGCACTGAGAGTCCCTTAATAATTAAAATCCTGAACTTCTCGCAGTTCTTTTTCCTTTCATAGTTTTGAGTGGAGTATTGACACTCAAGTTGTACTTGATAACCTTCATCGTCTTTGGGTTAAGCTGCAGGCCTACTTTCTTGCACTCACACTCCGTTAGACAGAGTGAGTAATTTCTGAGCCTGATCAAACATATTAGGTAAAGGAGCAATGTCATCGGCAAAGTCAACAAGAGAAGCTGCTAGCCATAAAAGCCAAAAGAACGTCTGGGAAGAAGGCCAAGGAGCTGCAGGCTACATACTAACATTACACTGTAAGGCTCCAGGAGAGTACCATGCTTTCAATTTATCATAATTTAAACAGCCATTGAACAGCCATTGATTTTGTTTACATGTACATTTAAACAAGTAAGCCTAGAGAAATTCACATTAGTAGGTAGTTTGTTTCATCAACTATGTCCCCATGAAATCTCTTAACATCGTTAATAGGTTAAATCATGCACCTCAATTTTGCTTCCTTCATTCTTATTTCCATTTAATTTAAAATTGTGTATTAAATAAACTGACTATTAAATACAAGAGAGATTAAACATTTTAATGCTTAACTCTTTTTTAAAAAATAAGCGTTTGACTCAAACAAAGCTGACCCAAACGCAAACTGGTCAGTGAATTTCCTTAACAGTGAGTCGTGTGTTCCTCTCTCAGACGGCGGGAGAACCGGCCATTTCAAACTAACAAATTTCTGGTTTCTTGGTTTGGCGAAACACAATCTATATTTATCTAAATGTCAGCCACTTACGATCATATCCTCATGCGAGGTATCCACTGTATTTAGCACCGACACCTTCATGGTAAAGAAGAAGAATTCAAATTACAGGTTACGCGTTCAAGCAGATCTTATAGTATCACAAAATGTAAAATCAAATTCATATCTCACCATTTCTGTCCACTCTCAAAACTCAACGTGGCATAAAGCCTCGCTTCCATGTCAGAAAGGGGAAGAAGCCGCGCCTTCTTGTGCTTGGTAGCCACACAGTTTGTACTTAGCATCCAGGCCTTTGTTTGAAAACGCGGAAAGTTTGAAAAAAATCGTTGCAAAATGGCGGACTTTTTGTCAACTCCATCTGAATCTAGAAGAAGAGGAAAGTTTTGTGGCTTCGCTTCGACGGCTGGACGACGTATTCAATCTAATCGCACTCCCTGGCTTTTCAGAAGACATACTCCGTACGTTACCACCCCCAAAACTGGACGAATCACTCGAAAACAAGATGGGGAGGCTACACGATCTCTTCGCAAGACCGCAAATCGTCACGAAAAGGAAAACTTTCCAACCACTGTTGTTTCTCATGTCGGGTCGAAGCGATCTAATGCCAGAATTGTTCAAACTGAGGGAAAGACTACAAATTTCTTTCAGGATATTATTGGTAAAACACTTCGTGTGTATCAAGCATCGCCGCTTTATGATTTTGACGCTTCCTGCGTGACAACATTTGCAGAACAAATTTCTGGTTTTCTACAATTAGAGACAGATAAACAACTTTTAGTTGGAGCAAATGGCGAAATCAAAAATCGAAAATACAAAACTGACATCTTTGTTTTCAAAGATATCTCAGCTGAAGACACGAAACTTTCAGCTGTGAAAGTAATCGTCAACAATTTTACAGAAAACACCTCTACCAAAGTAAAATCAACTTCTAGTTCTAATCCAATGTTGACAATGATGATATGCTCTGTGGAAAAGGAAGCTTCAGAAGATACAAGACTGCAAAGACAATTTACTTCTCTACCAGTCTGTCTCATCAAAGGTCCCGCAGACCTTTGCAGAAGTTTGATCCAATGGTTTGAGCAGAAATTTGATTGTAGAATCACCCCAATGACTTTCTCATCCACACATCTCTGTTGGTATTTTTCTCTCTGGGCAGGGATGTCATCGGCTGGCAAATCCACACCGATCGAACTTTGTTACGATGCTTCGACTGTGACAGGACTGAACAGAATATTATTTGGCATCGACGAAAAGGATGCAAAAGAGATCTGGGAAAATATCCACGACAAAAACTCTCTCGTTTTTACTGAAGAAGAGTCGTTGACTTTTCTCAAGGCTTTGGAGACTCACTTTTATCATCATTTTAAGATAAATCTGGAAGGATTGTCAGTTACTAGAGTAAGGACAGCAATTGCTTGCATTGCCTCCGAGGGGAAGCTCAAACTTGTACACCCTCTTTATGCAGATCATATATTAGAGCAACTAACAAAAACTGCCCTTACAAAAGAATTTTATGGAAGACTGTGAAAAGGTGTTGACAAGAAAAATACATGGGAAACCTTGAAATGTATTGCGCAGTCTGCAGTTCAAAGTCAACAGGCCTTTTGTATTGCAAAAAGGCTAATGCTGTGAAATAGTCTGAGGATGAAACTGGGAATAATCTGTTTATAGTTTTGTACTATTCGCTACATATTGCCAGTGCTCGACCTTAACTTTTTAAATTGCTGGTCCTGGACTAGTTGAACTGAAAATTTACTAGTCCTGAGTAAATCTGTGGTAGTCCTTCCTGATGGCAGCATGACAATATTATTTGCAATATCTTTTTACAATTAAATTTCATTGATGTCATCATGAAACTTCATAATACCACTGCCAGCAAGTCAAAGAAGAGTGGCAGACACTGACCAGGCTAACCCACAATTTAATAAGTACTTACTAGTCCTGTGACTTGTGGTTCTAAGTTTCTACTAGTCCAGAAGAATTTTGCACTAGTCCAGGACTAGTGGACTACCGCTAAGGTCAAGCACTGATTGCACAGAATCATTCCCCAGTGATGGCTATTTTAATTAGATTTTAACAAACATTTACTATTTTTCTCATGTTTTCAGGCAAGTGAAGGCAAGCGCAAGGCTGGCACGAAGCAGGGGACAAAAATTATGGGAGGGGCACCTTTCCCTATTGTGTGTTCGGGTACCTCTGACTCCAACACCAGCCTCTTACTTGCCTTCACTAACCTGAAATCATCAGCCTGTTCTGCAGGCTATGATATTCTTAATTGAATGATGGCTGTACTTTTTTATCCTTTATTGATTCTTTTTACAAAATATTAACTCTTAGCTTTTTATAAAATTGTATATAAGTTTCATATCTGATTTATTGGCCTGTTCTGGGCAATTAGACAATGATAATGACTTTTGAAGCACAATGGAGAAAGAATGAGTGAGAACATACCATGACCCTACTGTCCACTGTCACAGGAATCTAAATGCTTAGAATGGGCTGCTATTGGCCTTTTACAAAGGCACCACAACAGCGTCTTGTAACATAACATGAAATTATTCTACTCTCCCGACATTTCAAACCCTTTTACAAAAGCAGAGCTGTGCATGTTATAGGCTGGCTAGTTCAAATTGTTACAGATGTAACTAGTTTTTTATTTTTGGGGGGTGTATTGACAAAGTCACCTTTACAAGTCTTTTGATATAAGATTAGAGAAAGTTATTCTACACTCCCAATATTTTATACACTTTTACAAAAACATAGTGCAGGAACTACAGGGTAATTGTAAATTTTTATTAACATATGTAACCTGTTCTTTACATTAACTTTAGAGAGATGTTATTATCATATTCCTTAATAATTGTTAAATTAAGTGCATGTGTTGAATAATAAAAAAGACATCTTTTATGTGATTCCTGTACAGACAGTTAGCAATTATTGGACGAGGTTGAGCAAAATATAGTGATTTGTCAGTGGCGAGCAGATCAATTATTTGCCGAAGCCAAAGGCTGAGGCAAATAATTGATCTGCGAGACACTGACAAATCACGATATTTTGCGATAACCGAGTTCAATAATTGTTTTATCATTCGATCCCTGAGTTTGTTTTTTAATAAATATCTTCGGAAAGTGGTTAGCGCGCGCTGCCTTCCAGTAGTAATGACAGAGATCACATGAACGAGCAAGGAGCAAGTGTGGTTTCATTTACACATGAGCAGAATAGTATTTGCAGCCAAAAACAGTTGAACGACAATGCGCATGAGCACACCATTATTTGTAGGCAGTTATTTGCAGGTCACGTGGTGGGCTCTCGGCCAATGAAAAGGAAGAAACATTTGCATCGAATGATAATATAATTTATCCAGAAAAAAACACCTTACCTAGTCCTAAATAAATGGTAACTTAATCAGTTGAAACTCCTGTAAACACAGGTTCTGTTATAAACAAGATGACAAGAGCCTGCCAGCTAGTTCTCTTGGCAATCTCAGTCTCTGCTCCAAGTGAAGAGAGCTTGGAGACAGCAAAAATCATTATGGTTAGTGGTTCCTGATGAACTTTTTTGTTTCTTTAAATTTACAGGTTGGAGCAAAATTTATTGTGGATGGCAGTAAAGGCACCAAAACAGAATTCACTTAAAGCAGCAATACAGGGTTGTCACTAAGTTCAAGTTGCAGGGTAAATACAACATGTAGGCAGGGAATAAAAAACCTAGAGATTTCTTCTGGTTCTATTTTCCTATGAAAGTAGCCAGTGGATATCACCGGCCAGAGTTATCAGAAAGTTTTGAAGTAGATGGCTGAGTTGTCAAAGCAAGCAGCCATTCCAGTGATATTTTATTTAAAAAAACGCCATCTGTAAAGAAATTCCAAGCAGAGAAGCCAGCCGATACTAACCAAATAGGCGGCGATTTTCGGTGGCAGCCGGCTACTTTTGACATCCAGTCCAGCCCCTGCCTCTTAATGACAGCCCTGACAATATCCTTGAGACTTAGACCTTTCAGTCTGATGTTCACCATCCTCGGTGACCCAGGGGCAGATAGTGGGGGCGAGGGAAAGTCTAAACAGGTGGAAAAATATGGCGCGAAGAAAAGTAAAGAATGACAAGAAGAGCCCCTGGGGACAATGTCTTACCAGACCAGTACTAAATGGTCGCCGCAGTTCTGCCTTCTGATTGGTGCCAGAAAATGTTGGTGTTTTTTTTGCCTAATCAGAAGGCAGAATGGCAGCGACTGTTTAGAACTGGTCTGGTAAGACATTGTCCCCAGAGGCTCTTCTCGCCGTTCTTTACTTTTCTTCCCGCCATATTTTTCCGCCCATTTAGACTTTCCCTTGCCCCCACTATCTGCCCCTGGGTCTCCGAGGATGGATGTTCACTTGTTCAGCCTTGTCAAACTCTCCACTCATCACATGTGTGATGTTAGGTTTTATGCCACAGTTAAATACCTTGGTACTTTATTGTGGTAGTAGTCATACATTCTGTCACAAGGTTCCAAGAAGTGAAACTATTTTGCTAGCTAACAAGATCACACAGTTCTTCAATTGTTACATTTCCTCCAGTCACCATGACAACTACATTGCTTCCAGGCAATAAATCTGGTATTTTGTCTGATTGTAAGGCAGCAAAAGCCGCAGCTCCTGATGGCTCAACAACAACACCAGCTTGGTAAAATGTCTTTACAGCCCTGGGTAAAAAGAAAGAAATGGCAAGTGAAAATTCATTTTGGATGCTAAATTACAAGTAACAGTGTCCTTGAGAGACAGACAGCAACCAGAAGAGGGCTTTTCCCAAATTTTTGAGCAAATTGTCTTAAGAGTTAAGAAACTTTAGCAATACAAAATAAAGTTGAAGTGTCAAGGCATACCGGTATATATTTTTTGTACATGGGAAATCACCTCCAGTTGCCCCACAACGCTCAAAATAGCCATTTTTCATAACCTTCCTATGTAAGAAAGTCTAGATGTTACAAGGAAAATTTCATTTAACGTATCCTCCCCCCACAGTGTAACACCATGGAATATTTTGGGAAGAGGGGGGTAAAATCAACTTCACATTAGGAAAGGCCTGAACCAACAGCATAATTAAATTGTATTTGACAGAAAGAGTACCGCTTACACAGATTTTTCTGGAATTACACAGTTGAATTAAAATGTTTTGCAGCCGACTTCCTTTCACATTCAAAAGAATGAAAAATTAAGACTCTATATAGAAACAAAGATTTTATTATATGGTTATCAATGTACTGACCTCTTGATCTCATCATCTGTGACTAAAATAACATCTTCTACAAACTCTTGCACATGATGAAAAGTAATTTTTCCTGTTGAGAAAAATTAACAAACCTTCAAGTTCTCTGCAGGTTAGCACTTTGCCTGGACAAGCAGACATGGTGATCCCCACTCTTGTTGACAGTCAGCTTGCTGGTTTCTTTCACAACAGACATTGTGATGTAAAATTCTCACTGGGGCCATCCACAAACAATGCCTGTAATGCTACATGTAGTCAGATATGGGAGACTCAGCCCAAGGCAGCAGGAGAGGGAAGCTCCTGGTAGTGAATTTAAATTGTTCATAACTGCGAGGAGGTGGGCGGGGCAGGTAAAGAAGTGTACAAAGACTGAGCACACTACTGGGAAGAGAAACTGTCCTTAAATAAGAAACGCACCATGCACAGGCATGTCTAGGTAGCCATGGGCTATATGCAGCGTGCTAGTATTACGTAATAAATTATAGTTTGAGCTATTTTATTGCAGAGGCACCAGAAATTATGTTCACAGTCTTCCTTACCTGCATAAGGTGGAGCTAGTCCTGAAGCAACTGTGTTTACTGATTTTACACTGACGGAATGACCTTGCTGTTTACTCAAATACATTGTAGGTGCTGCAAAATAATATATGTTATATAAATATTAAAAACTTATTTTCTCTGCCGTTAGCTTGCCATTGTACATCATTTTTTTTCCAAAAATCCCATATCTTTTTTAAACTGAAGGATCCAGAAGTTACCTGTAACCCTACTGAAATGGGAGGTAGGGCTTGAAATATTTGTGGTGGGTACCAGTCAAGTTGTCCTGTCAAACCTACTTTTGCTCAGACATTTTTGACCAAACAAACATTATTACATCATATCTCTAAAGAATAAATTTCCCATTATAGTAGAAGCTAGTGTAAATGACAGTGAGAATAAAGTGTCCAGTCCTCCAAGGATTTGATCAGACAAAGCATACTTTTGACCAGACATTGCCCATCGACTGGCCGTTCAAGCCCTGGGGGAAGGGGAGAGCATTAAACCCAAGGAAATTCCAGAGGCCAGAAGGGAACGTGCGTGATAAGAGGGAAAAAGGGATGTGCATATTAATAAGGTCTACGGTGATTCCTGACCAAGATCTTAATTCTCCCTTGCATTCGTAAGCATGCACAAGACAGATTGGAAGGAGAATCTAGCGGTTTATCAGACATCATTTAATTTACCCACCTCCCTCAGGTTCCACAGCAAATATCCTTGTTGCTTTACTTCCTTTGAGTTTTATGCTTGCCGCAACACCAGAGACCAGGCCACCTCCTCCACAACACACAATCACTACATCAGGATTCGGAATTTCTTCTAATATCTCGACACCAGCACTAGTAATGAAAAAGGAGAATACTCAATGCAGGCTATTCCAGCAGTGATTAAACCTTATCAAATATGAGAGACAAAACAGCTGACTGGGGACAAGGTGTACATAAATGGGACGTTGCCATTTTTAGCAAATTCGACACACTGGAATTGAAAAAGGTTCAGAAGAGAAGGTAGCTTTGTAGACACAACATAATTATATAAAGTGGTGCCAGCTAGAGTAAAGCTCTAATAAGTGGCTTCTGATAAAGTGATAAAAAATCCACATCGCAATGTACCGCATATCCTTGTGGATGAGATGGAGAATTTGACAATAGATTAGATCAATAGTCAATTGTCACCTTATTACAGCATCACACTCATTATTAAAAATTAATATTCAAAGCTGTAATGGAAGAAATACCGTAGGGTCACCTCTGCAGTACTCTGAGTGAACGTTTGAAAATCCCTGGTACTTAGTATAATAAATAGGCCATTTTACAGTTAAAGATGGAAGTGAGGCTGACAGTGACCTTGTTTTGATACAAACCTTCCTGCTTTATCATGCAAATCAAGTTATTCTTATGCTAACTAGTATTTTTCAAGGACAATTTCCATAACAAAGAGAAGGGAGTTTGTAACAAAACAAGGTCACCGTCAGCCTCAAGACCAGGGTACTAAGTCCACAACTGTAAAATGGTCTATTATGATTTCTATAAAAATATAAGATTTTCTAGTTACCCATAATCAAAAGTTAGCCGGTGCCAGGCTGGGGCCACCAGGCACAGAAAGAGCACAGCCTCAATTATGGGATATTTATTGAGCAAAATTAGCTATAATATTGGGCTGAGGATCTGGGAGGCCTATGGCACATACCCATCAAAAGTTCATCAAACCACCCACCCCTCCCTCCCTCATTTTATTGCCAGAAATAATGTGTTACCTTCCATAGCCTGCAATAAGATTAAGGTCATCAAAGGAATGAAGGAAATACATGTCATCATCACTGACATGGCGATCAACAGCAGCTTGTAAATTGCATGATGGCATTCTTTCCACAGTCACACCAAGACTCTGTAAATCAGCTTTGAATTGTTAGAAAAGAATATAATTATTTAGAGTTAGCCATAAGATAAATTAGCAGCATAATTGTAGATCACTATCCGTGGCTTTGTTGCATGCAATACGTTGACTATTATACCTAATTATTATTATAAATTATTATGCCTAAGTATTACGACACAAGTTGTTGTATTGTGTAGTTCCAAGGTCAGTTTGGGTCAATATTCATACTGTAGGTTTCTTATATAGCTCCATTATTAATTGCATGTGATTAAGTTATATCATAAGATATCAATAATAAGGGACAGTTTATTTGCCTTTGGAAACTTGAGAAAAGTAAAGAAATACCTCAATTAGAGTTACCCTGTTAACGGGTGCTGTCTCTGGCATACACAGTGTTGCTGGCAGGTTCTGTTTCTTTGTAGCAATAGCAAATGCCTTGCCATAATTCCCAGCTGAGATGGACACAAGGTTTCTCTTGCTGGTAATGATTTCTGCAGGGATATGGGCAAACTGGTTGACAATTCCACGGGTTTTAAATGAACCTAATACAATAAAAGCTTTATAAGCTACTGCAAACTTCCCCTTATAAACCCCCGCCCCCCGGTACTTATAAGCCCCACCCCCTCCCACCCCACTACTTATAAGCCCCTAATCTGGTGCCCAGATCTCTAGTTGATGAAGCGGAAGGGGAGATCTGGTCAAATCCGATTTGTATGCGTGATAACCTGTCAGGAATGTGACAGGCAATGAAAGAGCAAAAGCGTAAAGCTTTTTTATTACAGCTGAAGAAGGGTTGCAATGTTCTTCAAAGCACCTTCTGGATCTGAAACTAAGCAATTTTCTTTAGTCCGTGAGTGTAATGTTTTTCTGCAATGTTGTATCACACTGGGCCCAGCTTGTTAGTTTTCTTTGCAGAATGTTAAATTATCACGGATAGTGATTTACAGATCCAAAATTGTAAGAATGACTGAAGCTACATAAACTTACTATGGAGAATTGAATTGACTCAGTGAACTCCAGCTTAGGGTTTTTCTAAAGATAGTGCCAGAGTCTTTTGACTGGAGCGTGTAGTTCCTCCTTTGGAGATAGCTTTTGAATAAGCTTAACAGTCTTTAAACTGTTTTGTTATTGCCACTTTGTGATCATGCAGGCAAGACCATGGTTTTGGTTCTCCACACGAACCTCATCAGTTGCAGTTGTACTTTGTCGTGGCGAGAACGGTACAGCCGTTCTGTCTATTGAGCTTTGAACTTTGAGCTCAGAAGGGCTTCTCTTTGACTTTTTCAGCGGTTGCAAACACAATTTTGAAGTTACATCGGCAAAAGTCATTGCTCAATAAATTGGCTAAATCTTTCGCTGGGTATAGCCCAACAATTCCATCTCCTGCAAATGGTCTTCAATTATCATAATACTTTTCAGTGGCGAAATGACAAGAATCACCGCATTACCATTTAGCTTGTAGTTCTTCGCGCGTACAAACATTTGGTAAATTAAACTCTTGCCGTATCCGGTCGGCAAAACTGCCAGGACATCTCTGTCGGCTAAAAGAGCTCTTACTGCTGATTCTTGCTCTGGTTTTAAAACAATTTCTCTACCACTAGATAAATTCACATCTCTCAAAGCACTCGCTACAACATCCACGTCTACCGCTGCCATCTCGACAGTTTGTTGAAATGTGAAACGCGCATTTCAATAATTATGTTACTCGTTACCGCTCAGCCAATCAGGAATTTGCGGACGCCAGCGTCCACAGATATGAACAAAAGGGGGTTCTTAGAGTAGGTGTCCCCTCCCCTTTTTCCCTTCCTCCCTATCCCCTATCCCCTACCCCTTTCGACGCCTGCTATGCAGGCTAAAGATGTTGCAAAGAATGAATATTTGCACACGCCAAAGACTGCACAGGCAACAACGCTCACGTCATTCACTGACAATATCACCAATAAAAAAACTGAATTTTTTTACTGAACCAGATCTCGCCTACAGCTTTGTTAACAAGAGTTTTGGATAAGAGATTAAGCCCCCACCACCCCAACCCAGCTGTAGGGCTTACCTGTAACAAAAAAAATCAACTGGCTAACGGCGACATAAGACTACCGGTACATGAAAATGAAATGGATAGATAATTATGTTAAATTAAGAGAGAATGGTTAGGCCATCCTCTTTTTTTTCTCCGTTTAGCGTCGTCCAACCAACCCAAATTTTTGTCATTTTCAAAAAAAATGAAAGTAAAGACATACTTGAACCATTTTTCACTTGACATAATTCTTATAATCTGACAAATGAGCATAGTAACAGCACAGAGAACAACAGGAACAAAAGCAGGAATATTTCTGACAGTATATTGTGCATTCTGTTCATCCAAATATGTGAATGTTAACTTTTAACGTCATCCTGGGGTACCAGGACCTCCTATTCCGAGACTTTTTTTTTTAATCTGACCGACCAATCCAATATCAGGAAACGCATTTGACGCTAAACAGAAAAAAAAGAGGATGGCCTTAAATACAGAGAGAGACATGGGCTGTGGCCGCACCAGGGAACTTAACCGAGTTATTTCCAATTAACTAATTAAAGTTAACTGGTTTAAAATATCAGTGAGTGCGGCCGGGTTGTCTTCAGTCTTAACCGAGTTTTAACCGGGTTATGCAAATTAAGCAAGAACAATAGATTTTCTTAATCACGTTAGGTTTTTTTAAACCACCTCGCGAGGAAGTTTAACGCAGGTTAACGTTATCAATCAGTCAATCATCTCCGCCTACGTGTGAGAATGTTCCAAATTTGGGCTTTATCATGCATGCAAGCACAACCGTTTCGAAAATTACTTCTTTTGCCCCAAGTTCAGCTTTTCTTTCTTATAAACAAAATTGAGTTAAAACTTTTAAGAAGTCAAACTCTTTTTATCAGTGATACGGGGTCAAATTTTGTCAGTCACTTTGAGGCGAGCGTTATGAGGGACCCAAGCGAGTGAAAAAACAAAACCGCGCAACATTGACTAACTTTGTGAAAATCTAAATTGAGTCCGGCCGGTGATAAAAATTAACCCGGTTAACCTCTTTTAACCAGGTTACATTCCGAAGAATTTTTTACCGGATTTTTTAAAAACTAACCCGGTTAACTTGCCAAGTGCGGCCGCAGCCATGGCCTACTTCTTAAAACGCGAAAAGATCGTATTTGAAATTCATACTAGGTACATACGTAAGTGTAACCACCCCCCCCCCCCCCCCCCAACCAAAGAGCGCCTCTCTCCTTGGTGTAGAGAGATGGAACCTTGTTTTAACATTCATCTCTTCAGAATTACAGTTGTAGTTACATCGGGAATGTGAAGACCTTCCAAATATCGACACAAACCACTTCACGTACCAGGTTTTCTAGCTAATCAAAATCGGTAAATCTCAACTCGATGTTTTACGCGTGTTTAAATGTTTAAATATACCTGTATTCTGCATGTTTTCCATCTTCAAATGCAGCTTAAATTGGTCCCCAAAACCAAACATGTGTTGCACATTTTGTAAAAGTGGGGTCCTGTAAACCATAGGACTTTGTTTGATTATTTCAATGGCATTTTCAATGTCTTGCAATGAAACGAGATCGGCCATGATGGATAGTAACCAGAGGGTGGGAATGGGACTAGCACAGGACACATGCACAGGTCACGCAATAAAATGAAACTGGCCTACAAACCTGTATTAATTTTTTTTTCTACCTTACATGTACTTGTATTAAAATTCGCTCAGTACTAGAATTCGCGCAGCGCTGGGTGCACCAATTTTAGTACTGTGTGAATTATAATCGACACGAAAAGCTTTGTGGTGTAACATGAGACACTCACCGTTAGTATAAATGCAAATCAGTTGATTTATTAACCCATATACACATTTGACATAAATTATGCTTTAAATTGAATTTTGCTTACATTACATAACTTACATAATTTGAAGGCATTTTTGAGGGCCACCTAATCACTTTTTCATTACGTTTTTTTAATAGTAGCTTTAGTATTTGTTGATAAAAAACACTCTATAAATTAAACAAACCAAAAAGAACGAACACAGAAAACTACTTGCGCGGATTCAAAGCTGCGCGAATAAGTCTTAACAAGGTGCACAAAATTAAATCGCGCGAATTTAAAGCTGAGTGAAAATGAGTATCACACAAATTTTAATACAAGCAAGGTATATTATCACTCGGACATACCAGGGGGGTGGATGCCACCCCCTTCACAAGGTTTTTCTGAGTTTTTTCCTAGAGGATAAATTGTTAGCGCCTGATGTTTTCAGTAGCATAAAAAAGATCAGCCAGATGTTTTACTTAGCCTTTTTATTGCACAGCGCTGTACATAACATGATCAAAATATGCAAAATAAGTGATATCATAAACTGGGGTTAAAACACAGAACTGATTCACCTTCTTAAAACACCTCAAAAATAAAATATTTACATTTCACACTCTGACATTAATAATTTATAATTCTACACATAATTTACATGACTTATTTCAACAATTCTGGTCCAAGATTTTGTGCTTCACTGAAAATATTTTATTAATAATACACCATTTCTCTCTACAGGTATATAGGTAAGCAAATATGCTTGCCATGTAGCTGTAAAAGACAACCATGATTTCCCAGATTTATGACATCACAGAATCATGATTTCTAGCCCATTTTTCAAGCTGGTAATAAAAATGTTTAAGTCTGACAGGCATCCCTATCCATTCAATTTCATATTGGGATTTCCCCCAACATTTTAAGGGGGTTGGACTTAAATTAAATCCACTTTTTATTTAAAGGATGCTAATAGTCCGTGTACAGCCGCCCTTCCCCTCAAACACTGATCAGGAAGACTTTGATGGGAGGGGGCAGCTGTTTACAGACTAGATGCTCTGACATAAAAACAGGCATTCACTGCTGTTCATTTCATTAATCAAAGGTCCCATTCACTATCACTTGAATCACTATCATATTCCTCCACGCTGCTTAAAGTATCCTGCAGTACTTTTGCTCTGCTATGCATCACTTGAGCAAGTACAGCAAAAAGATCATCAGCATCTACACACTCTTGGGCATCATTAGCTTGCACCATATTTGTTCCACTCTCTGCTGACGATAAGACGTCTTCCGGCAGGCCTTCATTTGCAATGGAATTACCCTGAAGCTGACAAGGAATGTTCTGTCCTGGACATCCAGATGATTTTCTTAGTGTTGCTTTATTGAATTGTCTTACTTGGCTAAGAAAGGATTCTCTGCTTTTTTCTTGTGGAGGAGAGTGCAAGCCTGTAGCTGAAGGCAAATGACAATCATCTGATGAAGATGGCATATCTTTTGGAGTGTTTCTTTGTGGACAATCTCCTAAACTCCTGAGATTTGCCTGTCTGTGATTAAACTGTTGAATATGACTTAGAAGACATTCTCTGCCGTTACTCCTTGCTATAAACTTGCTTGAAGAAGAAGGTGAACTGTTATCTTGAGTTTCTTCAATGACAGTTTCTTCTACAGACTGTTGTTGTTCAAGTTTTCCCTCATCTCTGTTTGTGGCGCACTGTGAATCTTGACTACAGTGGGAACCCTGTGGTTGTTGCTCTTGCCCTAACGAGGAGCTTTGTTCTTCTTCTTGAAAAATGGTGTCATGCACTTCTTGATTGCAGTGGGTATGCTGTAGTTCTCCAAGACATCGCACTGGGGTCCCTGGTTCTTCTTTCCCTCTCGCTAATACCCTGTGCCTAGATGGCACTTCAGGGGTGTAGGGAGGAGGGGGTATAAAACAATCCAAGGACAACACATCCAGAGGGAGCTGTGACGGGGATTCAGCCACCCTATGGTTTTGCTGTGTGTACCTTGGGGGATGGAACTGTTTAAAAGATGGACTCTGAGGAGGAGTGGCATCATGTGGCCTTGCACAGTGAGTTCTGAGGGGTGTTGGTTGGAGATTAGTGGTTAGTTGTCCTAATGATCTTTGTTTATAACCACACATGAAGGAAAATTGCACAGAACGTCTGGATGTTATGACAAGTCTCACAACTTGAACATGTGTCAAATCCTTAGTGCTGATGTCATTTATCTGTAAAAATTGAAGACAAAGAACCATATGAAAATAGTTTTAATATCAAAGTGGATGGGTCCATGAGAGCATCTTTCACTCTCATTTTACAGTATATACATTTTCCCTCAGTCTTTGAACAAAATATCGGACTTGAACTGTGTAAAATTAACTACCAGAGTTGACGTCTATCTTGAGACCACAAGCTAGTGTCCTTCATGCTGTGAGTCTAGGCTTGTCCAGGGTCTCATTATTCTGCACGACCAAGAAGGCCTCGGAAGATGTCATACAGGAACTAGGCTAGTGGGAGTCTATAACAGCAGGAGTTTAATCTATTTTCCGTAAACTTCTATTTCATTTAAGATAATTATCTTAGTTATTTTTTTGCTGGGGATTCAGGTAGGATATTGAATATCTTTCAGCAAGCAATCTTATTAAAACATTGGAAACTGGTATGGATCTCCGTGTACCTGTAAGACTAAAAATTACAACATTGGGAAATACTCACCTTGACTATTTTATCTCCTGGTTCTATACCAGCCCTCTCTGCTGGGGATCCAGCATCAACTGAGATAACATGTACATCACAGGCATAATCAGTGCCACTAAGAAAATAAAAAAAAAAGTCATGTTCAGAACATGTCACTGGTTTAAAAAAACCTGCAGTGAGTGAATATTCAGACTATTAAGCATATGATCATTTGGAAGCTTCGAGTGGAGCACTCCTAGGTGGGGGAGGGCATTCCCTTATTTGGCCTACACAGGGGTACGTATGTACCGCTGAATAAGGTATCTGTATGGTTAGTCTTTGTGTTCTCTCATAAATAAATTAAAAACATGTTACAGATTTTTTTCCCTCAGATAGAAATTCGGAGGGGTGGGAAATTCCCTATGGACAAGGTTGTGGCTATACAAAGATAAGCTACCAAAAAGTCAGAGAACCAGCCAATTCCCAAAGGATAAGACGGGAGGGTATGGTGATATTTGATTAACTGGTGCACATACCCCCTGATACAGCACCCTAGCCATCCATCTTCCCCCGGATAAACAGTAACAGTCGACAACAGCTCATCTTCTTGCTTCCTTCTTTCTCTTCCATTTACTTCATCAACATCTTCAGCTCTACGGACGTTTTCGCAGAGACGTTGCGCGGGAGTAATTCGTATGTGGAGAACCTTGGAGGCCTTGATCTTTCGAATAAGCTCATTCATGTTCATACCGTTCTTCCCGCAACGTTTCTCATTTACGCTAACAATTTTATCCCTATAATTTAATCCTTGTTGGTCAGCAATGGAGCCTTGTTTTACTTCCGCGACGGTTATTGATGGTTCACGAGAACTTCCACCGCGTATCCTGAATCCAAAACCTTGTTTCAAATAATTTCTTTCAAGGACAATAATCTTGTTACCCGATCTTGAAGGTGAATCCAATGTTTTTCGTTGTGCTTTTGAAGTTTTTTATTGTTTTCCGTCTTTGGCACAATCAGCAGAAGCTCGGTCGATTTTTGACTCTTTCTTCTCAATCTTAGTCTTCAACGGTCTTAATTTATCTTGCTTCTTTCTCTTAGCTGGACTAGCTTGAAAATTCGGTGCAAAGTTCTCCAAACCTCTGTCTCTTTTGAATTCGTTAGCTTCTCCGATGATTCCGTTCCTCGCCAAACCTCTTCTTTGACCTCGCAAGGTCTCCTTCTTAAACAGCTCATTACAATAACGGGTAAACTTGCTTCTTTGATTCTTAGGAAGGCATTGCCTAACTTTAGCGAGAATGTCATGATCAACCGTCGAAGAAGACGAATTTAAGATCTTAAAAAGATTCGCACAGAACGTTTCCATCGATTTTGTCTTCGAAAAGCTTTTCACCACGATTTTAAGCCACTCGACCTCCTCGCTTGTCAACAGCTCTTTCGCTCGTTTCTTTGAAACACCACTGTCACTGCAATAGTTTTCTATGGCCATTTTAAATCATCTAATCCCCAGCACAAACAACAATCAAACGGTTTGTTTGTGTGCTGAAGTTGAGTACAACTTTTCAAAATGTCCGCCAGTTTTGTACCCAGACTCTTGCTTTCTTTCTTTCTTGAGTCACAGGACACCCAATAAAGGTGGTAACTGGAAACTCACGAGGGTTTCTGCTAGACCTTAATTTACCGGAACATGTATATGATGATTATATTTTCCTACCGAACGCTTGCGTAGCCTCTCATGGACCACTACAGTAAGCTAACTGATCACTTTATTTATAGGGTGACAGGTCAGGTTCATTTATCTTTCTGTCAAAAATCCATTTGCCAAAAGGTCTGCTCTCGTAAGCCTTTCTGAATTTACTTTCGATACCAAGTTTTAAAAAAGTAAAGCATAATCGGTGATTGTAAGACTACAAGTACAACCCCTATTTTCCTCAGGGACTGAGGAACGAGTACCCCGCCTGCGAAAGGCCACTACTCGCAGGATAAGGAGCGAGTGAAGCAAACGATAGCGGAGCGAGCAAATTTCATTTTCTCGTTTTATGGCGTTTTCACAGACCAGGTTATTTTAAGAAAGATTTTGGCGCAAAATTCAAATGTCATTTAAGACCCATAAATCAGTCAGCAAACTAAGCCCACGGCACTCCTTTGAATGCACACATAGACGGACCAAAAGCTTCTAAATAGTATTTTTGAGTTGAAAGTGCTCTAAAATGTGTCTAAACACCGGGATGAACATATACCACTGATACCTGTCCGTAAAAAATCCGTGACATAGGCCTACTACGGGCGAGTACAGGAGTTGATCGCTCTAAAAAAAAATCAAGGAACATAGCCTTGAAACAAAAAACTGCCCCATCATAACTCCCTTCGAAAGTGAAATGGTCGGGCCCAAATGTAACAAATGACTTTCACTCAATAAACAAGCCTTCAAAAATTCTACAAATATCTATACTTATTTTCCCCCCAGTCTTTAAATTTGTACTTTGCTCTGCATATTTAGACGATTTATGCACACCCCTAGGATGAGCGAGACATACTTTTTTATTTGCTATTCATTTACATTTTTCTAAATATTATTTTCTATAATACAAAATTCTATATTGATTATATTTTGTGTTTTCTGCTGATATAATTTTTGTATTAAAATGTATCTTTATTCTTTCCAAAATGAAAAAAATGAAAAAATGATATCAGCAGAAAACACATTTTATAAAACAGGATACCCTATACACTAAGTAGCCGGAAAATAAATAATTCATCTTCACGGCTGAGGTGTTGTATCGAACTTTCTACCGATGTAATTACGTGTTTGGCAAAACAGATACAAAAAAACGCCATTTTAATTATTGGCTCCTGAAGGATAATCCCTAGGACAAGAAAATTCAACACGCCATCCCGTTATTCTTTTCTTTAAAATTACGAGCTAATATCTTGCTCAGGGAGAACACTTAACCACAGAATCTAAACTCTGCACCTTATATCAAATGCTTTCTTTTCTAATAAATTAGT
Source organism: Porites divaricata (assembly GCA_038088405.1). Taxonomy (NCBI): domain Eukaryota; kingdom Metazoa; phylum Cnidaria; class Anthozoa; order Scleractinia; family Poritidae; genus Porites; species Porites divaricata. The sequence continues at coordinate 2,787,829 of JBBMOI010000015.1, read as the reverse complement.
TTTTTAAAAACAACAACACTATCAAGCTTTTCCTCTTTGAATTTTTACCGATTATCTTAAAGATTCCCAGCTATCAGTTTTCGACTTTCAACAAAAAAGGATAAGTCTGTGCAATTTAAAAATTGCACACTGAAAACTGAAAGATACAACTTGGCGCAGACTCTCCTTGAAGTCTACCTAAGTATATTCAAAATATACTTTAACAGCAAAATAAAACTGTGCTGAAATGATAAACGTTTGCAGTATACTTAAACAGCAAAATAAAATTGTGCTGAAATGATAAAAGTTTGCAGTAACTTGTAAGCCTTGTTTTCAACTTCTTTTCTTTCTTGGCACCGCGGTCGGTGAGTTGCATCTCTAGTTAGGCCAGAGCAACCTGAATTTATTTTTCAAGTTTTAATTTATTTATTGGTTTTCAACCTAAAGGGCCACAGCACACTACTCCACAACATTTAGCAGTGTTTCTTTTCCTTGGGAAAATCGGGGGCTCGTCTCCAGTCACGGGAAGGTTAAACACTGAAAAAGAATGGAAAGAAAGTCATATTTGCTACTCCAGCACAGTGAGTTGAAGCCACTCCCGTTCGAGTAATTAAAGATCACTTCCGAGTATAGGTAATCGGTCACTCTCGTGCGAAGAAATAGAGCTAAAAATGCTACCTTTTTTTAATGAACTGGTAAACTAGGGAAGAAGGGCATTTTTGAAATCCTATCTTTGACAGAAATATTTTTACCAACATTGCAAAGCATACAGTTCCGTGGAATATACAACCTACACGTAATATATATTTCCTGGGAAGATCGAAGGAGACTCTGCTCACAGGATAGTGTTTAAACACGCGTCTAACAGTTTTGCGAACGAAGTTGGCTAACAATGTTGCGATCAACGGCAAATATTGGCCAATAATGTTGAGAAGATCGGGAAACAATGGTGATTACTCTTCTAGTAAGGATCGACAAATATTGGTAGCCAACGTTACGGAAAAGGTCGACAAATATCTGTCACCTGTGTTGAAACTATTGAAATGATGTTTTTTTGTCACCAAAATCAAATAATAGTCAAATGATAGGCAGCTAAGCTCCAATAACCGACAAACGTTGGTTGCAATGTTACAACGTTCGCGACTGATAGGTTGCCACGTTGACAATGCTAAAAGGATCAACGTCTTTTGGCTTACATACAGTATGTTACACCCCTCCCGAATTTGGCCAAAGCGGGTATGCGCCGCTGAACAGGGTATGGTAACAGGGTGTCTATTTAGACTGGAAACCTTGGCAAGAGCGTGAACTTGGCGATGCACGGTCTACATGTGTGGCACAAACAATGTATTTTTATTGAAAAATTCTAATTCCATGATGTTAGTTTCAGAGCTGCCATGAAGGGCCGTAAACCGTAACACCTGTTACGGCTGTGCTCAGTTGATGTCACAGGTATAATTTTTCAGTATAATTTTTGTGAGATGTTACGGGTGAATCTTCATGTGCTACGGTTGCCTCAAAACTTAATGACAGCCCTGAGTTTAAAAAACACTTGATTTCTCGTGTGAAACAAAATGAATTAGGGTCGTGAAAGTAGATCTCTTGTTTTTGTCAGATAATAATTGTTTTCTTTTAATATTATATCACGCAATGTTTATTATTTTAATGTTTTATTCGCCGTAACGTCACGACTTGCGCGTGACAGATGTACGAAGAAGACAGATCACGTATTATGAATTATATAACAAAGTATGATTGTAAACTGCGGTATGTAATTGTAACCGCACATTTTTGGCATGAATAAGACAATTGTTGCAAGAGGTCAAGCCTCAGAACGGAACGGGATTGATAGAGTAAAGAACGGAGAAATAAACGAGTAAATTGACAGATACAGTCGTTAAATTGACTGGGAGAACCAGCACTAAGATATTCTCGGACAGTCTTAAACAGGGTAGCGAAAAGAACGATTTCTGTCTTAAACAGGTTCAGAGTTTAAAGGGCTCGGTGGCACACCTATACCTAAACTTCCCTTGAATGCCCCCCCCCCCCCCCCACCCCCCACCACTCCTCCCTCCAGGGGGCGGTTACACCGTAGACAAAATAGACAGATTTAGATTCACGTTTACACAAACGGCAAACCAGATTCAAGTTGAGAATTTCTCAAAATGGAAAAAAGAAGATGAAAACTGTCCTGAACATTTCTTATGGATAAAACTGGCGTGAAACCACTCATTTTTGGGCAATTAAGGGGAAAACTTTGTCACGTGGTACAACTTCACTTTGCAGTTTGGCGTAAACGTGACTGTGAATCTCTCTAATGTTAAGGGGCAACCAACGTCAATTTTTGGAAAATATCTGTTCGGAAGACGATTTGAGATCTAGAATTTTCGGAACATTTGTTGCAAAATTTCTTGCTTGCCTGCCTCTCCTAGGATTTTCGAACATCTAAAAAATGGTATAATCGCTCACTTTTTAACGGATTTTTACGCTAAAAAGATCACCTAGAATTTTCGGCAGCCTTTTTTTGGCTGAAATGTTCGAAAAGGTAAGTTTTGATCCCTATAATTTTCGGATCACTAGACTTTCAGCTAGGAAATCCGAACAGAGGAAAAATTTTTAGGGGATAAAGACATGCCTATATCTACCGTTTAAATACTAAAATACGTTTAACAATGCTATGTTTAAGTTGTTTTTGAACTATATTCTCGCTGGGTTCCCCTGAATGTTTGTGTAGTGTTGACTAGATTTCTAGCAGCTACTAACCTGTTTCTTTCAATCCTTTTCCAAAGTTACGAACAACAAACCAGAAGGAGATTCCAACCAGTGCTCGTACTACGAACGCCAGGGCAGCTGAAACATAACGCTGTTTTAGTGATACAGATCATGACATTAATCAGTTAACTTATATAATCCTGCCATATAACACTACAGTTTACGTAGCTGTTTTAATAGAAGCTACTGAACAGTACTTTCCTGTGAAACTGTTAATTACTACTGATGCTGTACAAAATGATTTTAACTTTTGAGTCTGTGACCATTCAAATGAAGCTACTGTGCAGTACTTTCCAGTGGTGCTGTTTATTAAGCTGTACAAGGTGGTTCTAACTTTTGAGTCTGTGACCATTCAAATGAACGCTACTGTGCAGCAATTTCCAATGGTGCTGTTTAATACGCTGTACAAGGTGGCTGTAACTTTTGAATCTGTGGATGAACCCCTAAAAGTGACCATTCAAATGAAAGCTACTGTGCAGTACTTTCCAACGGTGATGTTAAATACCCTGTAAAAGGTGGTTCTAAGTTTTGAGTCTAAGAATGAAATCCTCAACTGTGACCATTCAAATGAAAGTTACTGAGCAGTACTTTCCTGTGGTACTGTTTATTATGCTGTACACGATGGTTCTAACCTTTGAATCTGTGGATGAAATCCTAAAGTGTAACCATTCAAATGAAAGCTACTGAGCAGCACTTTCCTGTGGTACTGTTTATTATGCTGTACACGATGGTTCTAACCTTTGAATCTATGGACGAAATCCTAAAGTGTAACCATTCAAATGAAAGCTACTGAGCAGTACTTTCCTGTGGTACTGTTTATTATGCTGTACAAGGTGGTTCTAAGATGAAATCCTAAAGTGTGACCATTCAAATGATAGCTACTGAGCAGCACGTTCGCATTGTTAAACACTTACAAATTCAAAACCGAATAGAATGCATGTTCTCTGTCTGTAAGGAGTTTGTAAAATAAATGATAAATATGCAACTGACCTGCACCAAGAAAGGAATAAACAAGTACGTCCTTTCCATGAGAAATATTCCGATCCCAGTTCTGTGCGATCTACACGACGTTCATTGAAACAATGATTATTATTACTTGATCAACATATAATTAACAATTAGTCGCCTCAGGCGACGTGAATATCGGCGAATAGTCACCGAGACGAAGTCGAGGTGACTATTCGCCAATATTCACGTCGCCTGAGGCGACTAATTGTTTTAGTATAATTACATTGATGATTATTCGAGAAAATGAAATTATTGATCAATTTCCGACCCCGAAACATCAAAAAATCTGGCTGCCATTTTGAAAACTGCTAGCCTTCAATGCTTTAATCACCGCGCGGTGATTATATTATATTATAGATTTTCAAAATCTAAATCCGGATTTCCCAATCGAACGGGAAATCCGAAAACGGATTTCACCTCCGAGAAATCCGTCCTCAGGGTGGATTTCAATTAAGAAATCCAAATCTAGATTTTTTGGATTTCCTTTTTACCGTTCGATTGGGAAATCCGAAAAAGGACTTGCAAAACTGTTCTCGTGAACAGCGGTCTTCTTTTTGCTAATTATGCATGCGCGTGCAAGACCGCTGTTCTTAAGAACAGTTTTTCAAATCCTTTTGCGGATTTCCCAATCGAACGGTAAAAGTGAAAATCCAAAAACAGATATCTCCGCGTTGAAATCCGTTTTCGGATTTCCCGTTCGATTGGGAATCCGAAATCCGGATTTTGAAAATCTAAATCCGGATTTCCCAATCGAACGCACCCTTAGTAAAAAAAACATCTTTGGCCATCAATGCACCGCATATCACGAAGATATCACGAAGTGGTACCACATAATACTAAGAAATCACTGTCCAGAGTTCATGGAAGCAAAAGATCAGAGGTTTGCTTCTAATTTCCAGTGGCTTTCACCAGAACTAAAACAGTTCAACGCTCATAGAACACTTTTTAAAGCTTCAAAAAAGGAGTTTATTTACTGAATGAAAAATATGACAGCCGATGTATTTCATTCACCACATCGGAAGTCACACTAATTTATAAGGGGAAAAAATGAAAAACTTCAGTCGCTTTCCATGAGTAAATGAAAGAGAGTCAATTTTAAAGAAGTTTTTCAACTTGTCCAGGAAAAATATCCCAAATTCCACAGATTTTCAGGAATATTTCCAGAAGTAATTTACGAACTCTGCTGTCAAGACTAACCTTAACTATTTTGTAGATAACATAAACAGGTTCCACAAAACTCAAAGGTGCAAATATCCAAACAAGAATCTTCATCTCTCTTCTCATCTGAAAATTAATTCAAAGCAAATTCAACATCATCATAAAAATGTAGTAGTCCATTTTGGAAAAATACAGATGTATGTAAGGTGTTTTTTTTTTTTGTTGACTCTGTGGATGAAATCCTAAAGTGTGACCATTCAAATTAAAGCTGCTGAACAGCATTTTCCCCTGGTACCAAAATCATATTTCTATCTTATATTCATCTATTTCGGGCGCACCCAAACTGATTTGAGAAGTCTCTCCCATTAATCCGTCTGTTGGCCACACAGTAATTTTCAAGGAGTTATAATAACTCCTCTAGTGGGGCAAATTCAACTCCTTACAGTGGAGTTATTTTTTAGGGAGCTATTTTAACTCCAAAAAGGAGTTTAAAGAACACTTTTTCAGGAGTAAAAGTGACCCCAGATATTGACGAATTAAAATAACCCCCAAAAAGGAGTTATCCTGTACCTAAAATGTTTACTCCACTTTCAGAGTTAAATTAACTCCAAAAAGAGTAAAAACAACCCATGTAAGGAGTAAAAAACACCCATTTTGGAGACTGGGAGTAAAAAGAGCTCTTTTTCAGGAGTAAAAATGACCCCAAATTCGGAGTTAAATTAGGAGTTAAAGTAACTCCTAAAAAGGGGTTATCCTGTGGCTAAAATTTTTACTCCATTTTTGGAGTTATAATAACTCCCTAAAAATTACGGTGTATGCCAGATGCTTGATCCTGCCTTGAAAGACCAGTGTCACTATTCTGATCCCTCAAACCTTGATCCATTCTCCGGAGAAAATCACGAGACATAAGTCCCTCTTCAGAAGTGCAACTGGTTTTAATGAAAGTAAAAATTCACAGTAAAACGAGAAAGCGTTTTCACCGGCGAGCACAATGTGACAAAATGCAAAAAATCAAAAGAAGCTGGCTCTCACGTGATCTATGACGAAGCACGTCTAAGCTATGTTACATAACAAAGAAAACGTGACATGAGAAGGGAAACGCGTGACAGAACAGTCACTCTCTAGTTTGTTGATGAATGTTGTTGCTGGGCGCCTCCTTGAGTGTCTGCAGTGTTTTGGTTCCCAAACAGGTAGTTGGGAAACAGTCTCATTCTTGATTTTTCAACAGAAGCCACTAAACTGCTGCCGACCATAAGTTGTCTTTCCAGTGCACTTGTCAATGTCCAACTCTCCGACCCGTACAATGGAACAGTTTCAACTGAAGCTCTAAAGAAACGTATCCTCAGATCTCTTCTGAGGTTTGATTTCGACATTGCTGTTAGTTTGTTGCTAGCAGCCCATGCTTTTGCTTTACGGATCTCGAGGTCTTTCTTTGTCTAATCTATCCAGGAGCCAAGGTACTTGAAATCATCCACTTGCCTTAGCTTTGAATTGTCTAGGGTAGTAAGGGTCACCCTTTTGTTGGAGGTTATATGCCACGTATTCGGTCTTGCTCTAGCCGTGATTGGGCTTTATTCAAGTTATCTGAGATCAATGCGATATCGTTGGCAAACTCTGTGTCATTGATCATAACTGCGGGAAAGTGACGACTTCTTCTCTCAGTCAGTGTAAATCCAAGGTCTCTGTGGCCTTCGGTTGCGGATCTCATTGCGTAGTCTAATTCTACGATGAACAGGAACAGACCTAACGTGTCACCCTACAGCATGAATAGTAAAGAAATCTGTTTCTCCATCAGATGAACAAACTTTAGCTTCAGTGTTATGGTACATCGACGCTATAGCCGAGACTATTTGATCTGGGATGCCGTAAGCCTTCAGAATCTCCAACAATTTTTCTCTGTTCACTGAGTCAAACGCCTTGGGTAAGAACCGCTGTTGGGTTTTTAGCCTTTATGCCTTCAACCAGTCTTCTAAAAGTAAGTATCTTAGCAACTGTCGACCTGCCTGGTCGGAACCCGTTTTGATTTGTGCGCAGCAGGGGGTCTAAGTGGGGACGACGCCTGTTAAGAAGCATTCTATTATAGATCTTGGCTGCTGGCGGAATTAGTGCAATACCATGATAGTTCTGAGGTTTGCTGAGATCGCCCTATTTGGGTACAGGGATAATAGTGCTCTTGGACCATAGCTCAGGTTTTCCGCTACCTTCAAGCATCATATTACACACGTCTAGCAACTGCTCATTGAATGCACCACTTTTCCATATCTCAGCTGGGGTTTCACGCTGGGTTTCTTGTTGTAGGTGAATGAGTTGATACTGGTATTGAGTTCTTCCATAGTGAAGGCATTGGTGCTGATCAGAAGAGTATCCTGTATAATCTTTTTGCTAACAGGGTTCCTGTTTTCGGTTACAGCTGACCTAAGAGTGTGACAAAATAACGCCTCCATTTTTCCAGCCTCACTTCATCAGTTTCACCTTTAAGACGAGCTGTAGATGACAGGAAAATTCCCGACATCTCATTGATAGTGTTCCACGTTCTTTTTGCCTGATGCTACACGGCAGCGTTTTCGATCTAAGCGCATTTCTGAGCCAGATATTCAGCTGTTGTCATATGCAGCTTGAAGTTCCTACTTTCACCTGTTTAAGGCGATTCGCTTTGTCAGAGTTGGTGAGGCACTTATTTTTCAGATAGGCTTTCTTCGATTCGCTCCTTTTCAAATGACAAATTCTTTCTCTCAGGGCGCTCGTTTTTACATTTAAAAAATTCAATATCCTCTCCGCTTATGATGGGGGTTTCCAGAGATAATGAAACAAAAAGCTGAATTTAAAAGAAACATAACATGGTTAATTAAGAATCCCAGCTGGCAGGAGGCAAATTAACCTTTTAAGTCCCAATAGTGTCCAAGATCAATTTTCTCCTTACAATTATCCATACACTGTAAAGAGATAAGTTATGAGAATCAATAAAATGATCACCCAAGAGAAATACTTTGATCTTTGAACAAATTCTCTCAACTAATTCTTTAAGGAAATGTATGGGGATCAGTTTGGAGAATTTGTGTGTGGATACTAGGGCTTAAAGGGTTAACCACTAGGCTTTTTCACAAGCGTGGCCGAGAATTTGCATTCAGGACTACCAATATCCAAATAGCAGTCATAGAAGTCATGACAGGACTTGGACTCAAGGTCCCCGGGATTGCAAGTCCAGCACTCTAACGACTTGGCCATACTGAGTCACTGTTCAATATTCACAAGTCATTATTCTCAAGTGATTAAAGGAGACTACAGACAATGACTGTAATAATACAAAGTACACTACTGAAATAAAGTGTCAGTCACAAGCTCATTCATTGTAAATTGATACAGTAGAACCCCAGTAACTCCAACTTTGAAGGGAAACGAAAAACAGTTTGAGTTAGCGAGGGTTCAAGTTATCGGGGTCGATAGCAAAATTCAATTTTCCATATTAAAAACTGATAATGACTGATTTTTAGCACTTCAGTGTATAGTGCAGTACAAATTTAATGATTACGCATTTTTTATGATAAAACGTGATCTGTTTGTTGCACAAATAAAATCAAATTGATGTAGTGTTGACCAATGTTAGCTTTAGTGTTCTTACCAATTATACAAAAAGAAGAGCTAATGGCATCCGAGTGGAGTTACAAGAACCAGAATTCGAATTATCAGGGTGAATTTCAGTGAATTTTTGATCAAGAAAAATTGAATTTAGCTTGAGTTAGCAGGGAATTCCAGTTATACGAGTTCAAGTAAACCAAGTAAAATCACTGAGATGTAGGGTGAAATCCAAAGGAAATCGGACTTAGTTCAAGTTAGCAGGGAGTTCGAGTTATCCGAGTTCAAGATATCAGGGCTTTACTCTGTTAAGAAAACTCAATACTTACAGCACACCAACCAAGTATACTCCAAAAGAGCTGAAATGGAATGCCAATCCCAACTGTAATCTTATCTCCCACCTTTAAATCATTCACCTTCATAATCACAAACACAGCTAAGCTGACCTGTGGGTTCAATATACAGTACTGTAAGCTGGAGAAAGGGGGAAACTCTCAGAATTTTATGAATAGGGGGGTTAGTTCATCGGAAAATTTGAATTAAACCTCTAAAAGGCACTAATCTGGCCATGGGTAAGGTTATAGTAGACCTGCAAACACAGTTTAGAAGGCAATTTTTTTTCATGTTGTTACACTGCATGGGTTCAGCAAATAAAAATAATGTACTGTGATAATGACAAGTTTCTGACACTGTTTTTATTCCGACCGCTTCACTCTTTACACACTCGTCTGATCCGCTCTCAAGCTCTTGACAAGCCCAAATATGGCAGCCCCATATTTGGAAAGCATAAATTACATGCAGCATCACACTACACTACGTCATGCAATGATCCGTTACAATATTATAGTCTGATATTAATTTCTTAACACACAACCCTAAAGAATATTATGGATAAAAAATATTGGCATTCTGTCCAGAACTCACTCAGTAGGACCAAAATCTGCAAGTTACAACCCTATGCAAGATGGTGAGTATTGATGTCTATTTCAAGGGGGAGCCTCCCTACCAATCCCTTCTTTTGTTCTGTGAGAAGTTTCAGATATATTTCCCTTGTTGCTCAGTTTTGTGCCTTTATGCATTACTTATTTCAAAACAATGGAAAATTTATTAGAGCAAATCAAAGTAAAAGAACACTCACTGCAAGTTGTAAGTCAAATTTGATAAGACATGAGAACATTCCAGCATATCTATACATTCCTGTAATACAGACAAATAAAAACATTAATACACAATGAATACTTACAGTGTGACTACTTTAACCTGGGCCACCTACACAAAGTTGACCAATCGGATTACAGCCAATACATTCCAAGAAAGCTGGTTGTGGGTCAATCAGCACCTCATAAGAAACAATTGGTTACTCAAAGCATGAAATTTAAATATTGATAGCAAAAATTTTTCAAGAAAGCAAAATGTTTCAACAATGTTTTTCTATTCGAAACTTTTCATATAACACCCTGGAGACATATTTGTTTGATGCAAGCTGTTGCACTGTATTTTGTAATCTACCAGCATTTCTTTGCTAACTACTATCCACACTTTGCAATAACAAGCGACCTCAAGTCAAAAATATGACTAACATTTATATTTTTCACCTCTGACAACACTCTAACGGACCTCTCAGGAAACATAGGCTTTCTTCAGCAAGTTCAAAGGTCAAGTCTGTAGGTTGTAATTAGTTGATTTCAATCCATGTTGTTAATTTCATTTTGTGGTAATTATGATTGATAACTAACTTTTTTATTTTCCTTTCATCCAATTGGTCAACTTTGTCTAGGTACTGCCCCGGTTATAGTTAGTCACACTGTAATATACTTATACTCAATATCAGGATTTCAATTAATTTCAGAGACTGATTTAACTGATGTTAAATATCATGGATTTTTATTCATTATGCATTTCAAAACAGCAGAAGTACAAGTAGGAGACGTGGCAAAATTGTGTTACACTTTGTTGGAATACAACAATAGTGACATATAACAGTGCTCTTACCAGGATTTTCTTCACTAGAGTCCACAGAACCCATAGAGAAGGTAAAAGGGGGTCATGAGGGAGAAAAGCAGGTCACAATTTTTAGACACACTTAACTCAATGGCCGTTTTTATACTAGAGGACGCATTATCCGTCCAGACGGATAATGCGTCTATGGTCGTTTTTATACTAAGGACGCATTATCCGACTGGACAAACTTGGGCAAACATTTTGTAGTTCGTCTGGTTATGCGTCTCAAGTGCAAAGACGGGCACGAGACGCATTGTGCGTCTGGACGAACTTTCCTTCGAAATACGTCTTAAATGACGCACTACAAAAGGTAGTTCATCTGGACGCATAATGCATCTCGTGCCTGTCTTTATACTTGAGACGCATAACCCAGACGAACTACAAAATATTTGCCCAAGTTCGTCCTGACGGATAATGCGTCCTTAGTATAAAAACAGCCAATGTTTTACAGCTCTGAGTTAGAGTACTTTTTTCGAATGATAACTTACTGTTAAATATCATTTTTTCTATTATTAGTCCTACTGATTTTACGAATTGACAATAAAGCATGAAAATCATGTCTGTGACTGTCTTTGCTTAAAAACGTTTTGTAATAGTTTTTGCCCCTTCTTTGCACCCTTGGGACCACTTGGGCTAATTATAGAGCGGCATTTCCTGGAAAAATGCAGCAATGCAGCAATGCCACAGTCTGGTAAGAACACTGATGTAAATGATGCTGTCAAATTTATTGGAAGTTGGAACATGACCTCATTTGTCTGCCATCGATATCACTAAGATCAAGGTCACTTTCACTGGCCCCTTTCAACAAGCTACCAAATGGATAGCCTCTAATGCCACAGACAAAACTAAACCTCTGGTTAAGTCCATCTGGGCACCAGCACCAACTGTGTACTAGGGTTTGAGTACGTGCCATGTTTGGCCTGTTGGAGGAGCCATTGTTAGAATTGACCAATCAGGTTGAAGGGAAATTTGAAATGCACTTCAAGTAATTTCCTGAGTCCATTAAGGGTCAAGAATAAGGATCTTGGCATTGCCTTAATTTATAATTATGTAAAGCTGCTGCTAGGCGTCACTTAGTGCTAGATGGACCCCTCACTTACTGTGTATCGACTCAGCTGCTCCAACAGTCTTGAAAGCCAAGTATCCAAACCCTTGGGCAACTCTGACAGCAAAGTATATGTTTGGAGGGCCAAGAGCTATTATAGCACCAAACCTGACCTGTTAAGATATTAAATGGCAACATTAAATTTTGTCATATTGGGAAAGATTTCTTGGGCAATCAGAACCATGACCAATGGCCAGGGCTTCTGATATTTCGCGGAAAAAAATCAAAATTTCGCGGGATTTTCAGCGGCAAATTCGTGGAAAAATCAGCCGATTTCACGGGATTTTCACGGGAAAGAAGTCAAAATTCGTGGAAAAATCGGCCGGTTTCGCAGGATTTTCGCGGGAAAAAAGTCAAAATTTGCGGAAAAATCGGCCAATTTCGCGGGATTTTAGCGGAAAAATTCAAATTTCGAAGGATTTTCAGGGGCAAATTCTAAGAAAAATCGGCCGATTTCACGGGAAATTTCGGGGGGAAACTTCGCCAAGAAACAATCAGTAAATTTCGCTGGATTTTTTTTTGGCAAATTTCGCTAAAATCAACTAAATTTTCATGTCAATATGACCAGCGTTGTTTAATGTTTTTTTAACAGGGATAATAATTTGCTCTTTCAACAACAGTTTGCTCGAAAAATGAGCAAATGCTAAAGCTATTAAGATTATGGTTAGTGCCCAGTTTTTCGCAACGTTCATCTAAAACACCTGGTAATTTTGGAACGTTGTTTACTCGTTGCAGTGACAAAGTTTCAAGATAAATTTGGACATTTGGGGTGAATAAAACAGGTCTAATAGCCGAGATAAGTATGAAATATGTTTTGCTGACATGTATTTGGAAATATTTCTAGCGGATTTTGCGGTATTTTGCGTTGTTTTGGGAATTTCGTGGGATTTCGTGGAAAAACCTGAATTTCGTGGGTCCACGACCGCGCGAAATATCAGAAGCCCTGAATGGCTAATGGCTCTTTAATCACTGAGATATGGTGAGATTTATGACCTCTACACTGCATGATTACATTTTACAAACATAATCTTTTTAGATTTTTGGCCCGCACTGCCTTATATTACTACAGTTATAATAGGAAAGGGAATGGACATGTGACTCCCCACAACCCCACCTCAATCCCAAAGAATGCCCAGGGGCACAACTTTTTTTGGCCTAGACAGGTATGTTATGTACTGCAGACATGGCCTGACTTTCAGGGTCTTGAATCATAAACAGATATGCGAGTTGATAAACCACTTGAACAGGACCAGAGGCCTTTAAAAGGGTGCAAAGGTTGGTGATGGGACAGTCGACATGTGTGGTACCAATGCGTTTTTATTTTTTTTATCTTTAATCCAAATTAATCAATTCAATGGGGTTTGTTTAAAACGTTAAATTATACTTAATTCCGTGTGCAAAACATTAAAATGAACTGAGGCTGCACCATCATGAAATTAAGTCTCTGGTCTTAAGGAGAGTTGCGAAATGAAAAATTTTTGTCTTAAACAGCTCTGGGTAAGGGTTTAAGGCCTCGGCAGCACAGCTTTACCCAGACTTCCCTTAAGTGCCCCACCCTGCTCCCCCCCTGGAATGAATGGTCAATAGAAATGAAAGTAAGGAATGGAGGTCTCTCAAACTACATCATTTTAAAGAAGGTATAATAGCTTGCACGCAGTGTTTTTTAGTTGTAGCTGTTATAACAATCTGTATTGAAATCTTAGGTAACTTCCAACAGAGGCACCATGATGGAAATCAGGATAAACAAACTCCTATAACATCAACTGATGACCCCCAAAACTCATGCTGATTCTTTTATTACTTTCTATCCCTAACCTAACACAGAGTCAATGCCACATTGTATTTTTTGAGTTTAGCTAATTAAAAATGAATTCCCACATTGATCAAACTGCTCAACTAAAAAAAATTCAAGGTAACAATAATAATTATTATATGAAACAGACTTCATGAGTACTGCAAAAATTTACAGATAGACTTACCCATTTTAAAGTAGTTCTATTGTGATTGACTATGAGATCTATGATAATGTAGATCAAAAGCACCACAATTCCCACAATGTAGACATACAACTCAAATTCTCTCTCCCTCAGAACACCATGAACTGCATAAAACAAACAGAATCCTGCCAAAAGAGAAAGAAAATAAAATCATTCAGAAAGTCATGCTTATTATCATTATAAAGACCAATGTAATACAAGGAGGGCTTTTGCACCAAAACATGTTATTTGCACATGTGAAAAGATCACCATCAATCTTCATTCCACTTAGAACATACCTATATTAATAAAGAGAATGATTGCAAAGGTGTAGTCTGGTGTGTCTTTCTGCAGCTCTATGAGCCTGTCTATTGTTATACCAATTGCAACTAGAACATTTATTATTGAAATAGTAAGAAAGGTCCACTCCTCAGCTTCCAGGCCAGCAAAGGTTTTCACCTAAAAAAGAAAAAATATTGAGATAAAACAATAGCAATTGCAGTGTTTGAACCAACAGCCTTACAAACCAAAAAGGTGTGATCGGAATAAAAAAATTATTATTTTAATAATAATTGTAGTGATCTTTGATCTATTTCACTGGTGGATACAAGGTAATATGGAAAGAAAAATCTAGCAGTTTACTTAAGGAATCAGTTGGGCCTAACTGTCTCTTTAGTTTTTAAAATATGCTCTCCAAGTTGTGCACAGGCAGACCATGATCCGAACTGTTTGAGATATTATGACCCCGACCGCCAGTTTCAAGCAACTAAAACACCACAAAAACACAGAACACCACAATACAGTTACGAAACATGTGGTAGGTTATCGTTATTCATTTTTGTAGCTACTGTGCATGCGCGAGTAGCTACAATGCTATTGTTTTGATGGATAGAGTCGATTTTACGAGGGCTTTCGGAGACCTTCGGATCACGATCGATTTTCTTGGCACACGATAATGCCGAGGTAAATTTCATAAGCATCCAATTTCGATAGACTTTACACATTATAAAAACACAAACAAACTTATTGTTTAGAGCTTTTCTTAATTTGAATCTCGTAGTACGTCTTTTTGCGTCAAATATATAAATACTAGTGTAACAAGCGGATTCACCAACCACTTTCCGTAAAGGGCAATCTCTTTCCGTAAAAGTATCGACTGTGAAACGTTTTGCAATGTTGCATTTCTCCTTGTGTTCCCTACCGCGAATGGTGAATGCTCTACATCTTGTCGACAAAAGGTAAGATTTGCTATGTTTTCTTGTTATTTTCTGCGTATTATTAGGCAAAGCATTCAAGTATTATGTCCAGTGTTTTCTCGTAAAGTGTTTTTCAGGAGTGTTGAAGGTTCAAACAAAGTTTGCTGAGCGTGAGTCACCAAGATTTTGTCGAACATGGCAGCTGAATGATTTCTGCAGCCAAACAGCCCGAAATACTGCATGTACCGTTCGTGGCAACCAACGACCTGTTATCAAAATCACCTAATTCCATCTTTGGAACTAGCTTTTTCCTTCCGGAAACGATGAATTCCCTCCTGGGAACTAATAAACTTGCCTTTACAGAGAGTGGTATGAGATTGCTTTTGTATCTCATTAAAAACAAACTGGACACCAGTTACACAAGAGTTATATCTTGATGAGAAAACAATGCCTCATGTTTATGTTATTGTTAGCCGCATCTCCGGCAGTTACACAAGGAGTTATATCTTGATGAGAAAACAATGCCTCATGTTTATGTTATTGTTAGCCGCATCTACAGCAGTTACACAAGGAGTTATATCTTGATGAGAAAACAATGCATCATGTTTATGTTATTGATAGCCGCATCTACGGCAGATTATTTTTGTACCTCATTAAAATCAAACCAGACACCAGTTACACAAGGACTTATCTCTTGATGAGAAAACAATGCCTTATGTTTATGTTATTGTCAGCCGCATCTACGGCAGTTACACAAGGAGTTACATCTTGATGAGAAAACGATGCCTTATGTTTATGTCATTGTTAGCCGCATCTACGGCAGTTACACAAGGAGTTATATCTTGATGAGAAAACAATGCATCATGTTTATGTTATTGTCAGCCGCATCTACGGCAGATTATTTTTGTACCTCATGAACAGCAAATCGGATGCCACTTACACGAGGACTTATCTCTTGATGAGAAAACAATGCCTCATGCATGCAACTGCTACTTGTAGGTGAAACTCATGAGGGGTACTCTTGTGAATTTTTAGCAGGGTTGTACTGCCTGGTCCCCATACATAATTATGTCACTCTATGAGCTAGGCAAGCTGGATTTTAAAGACTTAGAGTTCTTGGGCTCCCTGGAAGATTCCAGATCATTAAGTCAGTGCTGTGGATGGGGCATCCTCATCCAGGCCATAAGATAAGAAAAATCTAGTTTTTCTAGGGCCTGCAAGCCTCAGTTTGGCCTTCAAAATAAGGTGGCGGCCAGTCTGATCAGCCACGGTCGAATCCCGTCTGGCTTCGTAGATTACATAGGGGGATACCCCTGGGGGATTGTGGAATCCTGCCAGCAGGTACATCTGGGTACATGTAGTTAATAAAAATTCGATCAAGACCCAATGTGAAAAAGTTGAAATTGTAAATACTTCGAAATACTGTTTACATAGCAGAAAATCCAGAAGCTTTTCGTGCACGTAACATAGAGCACACTCTTATAATGAACTTTCACTTTCGAGACTGATACAAGATCATAGCTCCTAAATTAAAGACTGAGCATATTAAAGTATTGAGCTAAGAAGTCTCAAGAATTTCTTCTTAGTGGTTCTAGGTGGTTTAAATCCTTTCTAAGGAAGGCTGGAAATTTAAAAAGCCTGCCTTTTACGAGCTCAAATGTAAGTGATTTCATGCATGTCAGCGGAGTTCAACTTGATCGATTTCGTAGCAATGCAGCAAATACTGAAAAATATTTTAAAAGCTCACCTTGCCAATAGCAGTAACAGTTGTCCTCTGTTCAAGACTGTTTTCAGACGGGTCTAAGGTATCACTGTCTCCATCTTCATCTGCAACGATATTTTTTCTCACAGTTATGTCAGAAAGCATGTTTGAAGCCCAGTTTCGACGCCCTGTCCCTGTGCTCAGTCACGTATGTAGTCACGTGAACGTGCAGCGGGCGGAGTACTGGGCCGACCCAGATCACCACCAGTGTTTTATAAAACAAATAAGTAACGATCCAGGTAAGAAGGGAAGCAATTTCTTTTGTTGTGGCGTAATACGCTTTCCTCACATAGAAATGTTTTCATTTTTACGCAGAGAATGCATAAACCTACACATGTACAAAAAGGCAGTTTACGAAAGAAAATGTATTTAAACTCCACTCTTAAAGAGTGTATTTTTGTGTTAAAACATTTCGACCAATCACAAGAGTTGCAGACAATAGCCAAGAAATGTTTACAATTTTACATGATCCGCACATACGATTTCTGCGTTACTTAGACTAAGACGAGGAAGTTGAATAGAAAAAAAGGGATTAATATACATGCTGCTTGCCAAGATTTCGTAAAATTTGATGTTTAAACCAATCAGAACCATAGTAGAGACAATAGTAAAGTTAGCAACTTTCTGCATTCCGACGTGTTCACTGCGTTTTGGTCCTTTCCTTCTTATCCGGACCATTACTTAATCATTTTCAGCTTTCAGTAGCTGGAAACGAACGTGTCATCTATTTTAGTAGCATTTTAAAAAAAAAAACGAAATTACCGTAAATCCTCTATTAAGCCCCCCCCCCCCCTCTCAAATAAGCCCCCTCCCTCTAATAAGCCCCCCCTTTTCAGAGGAAGAGAGTTAATAAGCCCCCCTCTCTATTGAGCCCCCCTCTCCACCCCCAATTATTCTTCACTAATAAATGATAGGCTGTAATAATCAATCACGACCACAAAACTTCGTGTGGACTGATCCAGGATGGTTTATTACCAACTGGAAGTTCGGATTTCATTCTGATCCTTGGCTGCATGACTTAAAACTTCTTGTACTTGAGCTTTTCCACTTTGTATTCTAGTTCTTTATGGAGAACTGATACCATCGTCGTTTCTAAATTAAATAAGCCCCCCTCTCAAATAAGCCCCCTTCTCTATTAAGCCCCCCCCCCCCCCTCAAATGGGCTTGAAATAAATAAGCCCCCCGGGGGGCTTAATAGAGGATTTACGGTAAGTAACTTTTCATGAATTGAATTTAATGGCCAAATAATTTTCTCTCCCAAACCAAACGATCCCCGTGAATGGTCGTTAAGTCTAGCCGTCGTTAAAATTTTCAAATCGCACATACGAATACCACTTTGTAAATAACAGATCTTTAGACTGTTTGCAGTCCGCCTTTTCTCTTAAAATCGGTCGAGTCCTAATCTTATGATTGGGCAACCACGACGTTACGTTAACTTTGCAAAGAAAAATGGGACACTGCACACAGTCTACAGATCTTGGTCTGGGCAGATACTCTTGTTTTTTGGCCATCTCAAACTGCGGTGATAAACATAAGAAAATATGAACGCATTTTTCGTGAGTTCATATCTAATCCAAAGAAGAACTCAAAATAAAGAAACAGTGACGGTCTATGCGTGTAAAGCGTTTCTGCCCGAATTTGGAAAGAGAGACGAACTTGCGTGAAAAATACTCCGGCTGCCCAAGCTAAGTTTAGGATCCAAGAGATCTCTTGTTCAGGACTCAAAGCAAGTATTTTTACTTATAAATTTGTCACTTACTGTTATCCGTCAAGAAATATGTTATCATTTTTTATACATATAGTAGTATTAGTTTTGTCTCCTATTTCCCATTGTACCAAATTTTATTGTGAAGCGCATTTGAACATTGTATAGAATTCGCGCTAAACAAATTCATTATTATTATTATTATTATCGTTATTAATCATAGGAGCAAAATGAGGCCTGTACCATGCCACGCTTATGTCCTTTAGGTTTTATCATCACTCAATCTCGAACCAGAGCTCTTCTGCGCATGTAGAGGAGCGGAGCATTCACAAACCCGTAAGCACTGGGGTCAAGAATGATAATCACTACACTTTCAGTTAGTGGAGGTTGTGTGTTCGCGCGTTATTTAAATATGCGCGCGCTTTCTTTTATTACTTAATTGACATGTGTATTTAGTTCCTTATTTAAAGCATTGCATTTTCTTTGGGTTGTTTTCCTACTCATACACCTTGTCGATTGTCACAATGTGGGTGGCTCCTCCTAAAATGTTCTACAGCTGGTACAGGATTTAGTGGAGCCCCAACCAATTGTGGAATTGCACACACTTTTGGGCATCCTGCTTATTAACAGTTACGACTTTTAGTTATTTTTAGACTTTCAGATAGAGCGATTTTTGTATGACCTTAAAAATAGGTTTTGGTCAGTGTTCATTATTTGTTTTATCAGCCAATGCATGAAAAGATCAAAACATGGACTCTACGTTGCCCACCAAAGAAAACCCTAATATGGAGAAGGCATTCTTTGATTGGCTAATCGTGTTGCAGTATGACGTCAAAGCGAAGTATCGATTGATTTCTAGAAAGTTCTCGGGCATGAAGATTTCTTTACCCGAGCGTTCGCTTAACCAACCAAAAGCCACGCGCGTTTGTTTCCGTTCGATCACCAATCAAATCGCTCTATTTCCGATCGTTTGTTGTTTCTGCCAGTTGTTGGCGCGTTTTCAATTCAAGGTCATACGAAAATCGCTCTGTTTCGAGCAATAGCAATTTGCCATCAGTCCTCGTGGGAAACAAAATTTACCAAGAGAGAATATCGGGAGTAAAAGTGAATCTTAGGGCGTTGGCCGGGATATGAGAATTTCACTCTTAGTTTGTAATTAAGGTGGCTGAACACCGTTTCGGCAGTTTGTGAGTATATGTCATTTGCCAAATCATGGCAAGAAAAAGGTTGCAGTTCACAAGCTGAAACTTGGCAAGTGAAAAATATACTGATAAATAAGGTAAAATTTGACGTTTCGCAGTTTCTATGGCAACATGAACGACTGAACAGTAGCTTAAATTTTCACTTTTGCTCAGTTTACATAAGATTCACTCATTAGATTTTCCTATAAACTTGCACACAGCTTACTACAATTAATCATTTCCGTTTGAAACCTATTTTATCAAATTTTAACAGACGGGTTTTGAGATAATCAGTAATGGTAACAGGACTGAGTGGAATCCAATTCGGTCAGTAATCACACAAGTGATTAACAAAATCGGACTCCCGCTACGCGTCCGACGCGGTCGTCCGATTTGTTTAATCACGAGTATGATTACAGAACGAATTGGACGACACGAAGTTCTGTTACCAATCAATCATAACTTTACCAAAATTTGTGATATATAAGGCTCTTTTTTTAAATCAAAACAGAAGAAATTCCAATTTTTCTTTTTTTTTTTGCTAGCAGTGAAAAAAAAGCCATTTAAGCGCGCGCGTGATGGTGCGTACTGTCCAATTACTAAGGCGTGACGAGTACTGTCCTATTAAATTGTCTTATTAAGGCTGAAATCAGGGCAGTTGATAGCCAATCAGATTTCAGACATGATTTTGTTATAGTTATTGTACTGTAATTATTAAATGTGTCAAAAAATTCGTCTGTTCAACTTCCATTTTAAGGTTTTCATTATTTAAAATACGATAAAAGTAAAACTTCTGCCAATATCACAAAATTTTACTCGTCTTTTAAATCATCTTCTGCGGTATGTTGCTTTATCGCGGCCATGTTTGTTTGTCTAATTTAAAACACTCGCCGTCACGCGAGTTGCCGCTGCCCGC